>JAOPTO010001099.1:0-76988 GCA_033822845.1 Tetrapedia diversipes | reverse complement strand
TTTATTTTTATATAAATGATTAATGTATGTTAACCGTTTCGTTCGTCCGATCTGCAATAATATTATCTTGAAAAATAACTTAAAATAGGAATTATCTTATTTTCTATCCATTTACAATGATAAATGTATGTTTTCCTTTATATTTTGCTAAAAAAACGCAATATTAATAGAAAAATTCAATCGTTAGTAATATAAATAATACTCAGTAATAGATCATAAAGTATATTAAAGATTGTTTTCGCAAACAATAAATTTATTCCATGAATAACGAAAAATCAAACTACCAGTTTGTGGAATAAAAAATTCCTCCTCCGCTTAGTTATAAGTTTGGTGATTTAATTAATCAAATTAACGTGAAAATTAATCCGTTCTATGAGTAATGCAGGAAATCGGGTAGCGAATCGTTTCAATACGTATATATCTAGAAATATGCGACACCTACACGCTTCCGTTCTCATTGTGGGAAAATGTCTGCAACAGACTCAAAAAAAAAAAAAAAAAATTCCATTCATAAATGCACGTCGATGTTTTATACTCTCTTCGTAACTTTTAGATGTTTTTCATCCAAAAAGTGTATTTGTTATCTAATTGTACAATGAAGATACATTTTTCACAAATCTGGAGTTTTTCTGAACAAAACGAAAGTGACTAGTTTAAAAAGAATTCAAGGGTTGTAATAAAATTAATAAAGAAACGAAACAATCTTTGTTTTAACCACATGCTAAAAATGTATCTTATTTTAGATTAAGATATTGCTTTAGAAAGATGAAAGAGAAGTAACAGAAAATTCCAAAAAAAGAAAGAGAACGAAAACGGAAGAATAGAAACAGGCAGGAATTTACAACACATACGTAGATATAAAAATATTCATCAGTATAGGAAAAGCACCTTTTATAAAAGGAAAATATTCTAACTCGATTACAATTTTCCCGTTGCCATTGCTTGAAAACACAATGAAAATTGGTTTAAAATACTAACGGTTATCGTAAAACGTTTTAATTTCCTTTTACTAATGGAATTAAGATTTCGCTTTTGCTTGCAGATTGATAGAGGTATTTAAAAAGTTGGTAGGAAATGCAAGAAGAACATGAAGAATAGTGAAGAAGAGAAATGGGAGGAAGGGATTGATCTCTGCCTCCTAATAATTGCTTGATTTATCCTAATAAGAGCATATACTGTAACAGCAGTTACATCGTTCAATGTTTCTTCCGTTTAATTAAAGTACGCTGCAACCGACTAAATCAATACATTTTTTTCCTTCTCCCATATCTGTTCCATTCTTCTCTTCGTTCTCCTCAAATTATTCTTATTTTACTTTTTAAGTACTGATCAGGTATTTCGCTTCATGATCATTTCTATTACCGAGACACGAACTAAAGGAATAAAACGGTAGACGGTGGACAAAAATATTTATCTAAAGAATATTGACTATTTTTGTTCGTCTTGGGAAAAAATTAGCAATAATTACTAATGTGAAGTAGGATATCTTACATGCACAGGGTTTCAATCCACTTTTATTGTTAGCATATGAAAGAAATTTCAGAAATTACGATGAAGATGTGTAAATACATTGAAAATATATAGAACATTTGTAGACTTTTAGGAAAAGTTGAATGCACTTCATGTAAGTACCTGTTATGAAGTATTTTAATTTGTATATCTCAAAATTGAGGATCTTTAATTTTCCGTAACATTATATACATACTTACAACCATTACTACAAAATAATCCGCAAATTTAACAAAATAAATTTAGTGCAATTTAAATATATGAAAATGTACAGGGTGTTCGTGATAAAACATTATAAAATAAAACTACTAGAGATGCCGGTTTAACGTTGCTACACGTTAAACGGATCGTATGGAACGTTCTAGTGGAAAGAATTTTTAAGGGAAATTTTCAGAGGGTAGAAAGTACGTGAATAAAAGGAACAACATATTAGTTTTTCATTATTTAGATAAGTACTATCAAACCTAACAGCTCGACACATTTTTTTCTATTCCGTATAATTAAAAAGTTATAACCGAGAATACTTTCATTGAAAGTAACTTTAGGGAATGGATTGAAAAATAATCGAATGCTAAAAATAGTTGGTATTCGTTCGACTTGTTAACATTAATTATGTTTGGCATTTCGAATAGCGGAAAATAATGTTACTGGACCACATTTTTTAGAGCTTACTTTGACGAATTTAACGTATGTATATTTTTCTTAATAAACTGGAATAAATGAAACAATGGTTGTTTGAATTGCTATAAAAACTTTTTCTGTTATCTACGTTTTTCTCGGAAATATTGATTTTAGAACTGTAACTCGATATTTAAAAAGCAATGTTGCCTTTCACAATCAGTCAAATTTAAAAACAGTAGCAATTATACCTATAAGTGTGTTGAAATCAAGTAACTTCCTACATTAAACATTCTCACAGTTGAATAAGAATCCGCAGATTACTTACATACAAAGAAACTATATTAAGCGTCTAAAGAAGGATAGTAACAAGCATTCCAGAAATATTAAATGCTTAAAATATTTGAATTTCATGTGGAATACTCAAGACTTTTTTGTAATAAACGTTTATTGTGCCAGAATAAATAAAAAATATGAACAAGGGGTACAATAAACCAAAACGTATAAAAGGGATAACAAAGGGAAAGAAATAACGATGAGGTCGATGGCTCTAACTTAGAGCGCTCGCGATCTTAAACTATGTACAATAATAAATGCGCTTACCGCTTAAAATAATATGAAACTAAGTGCTAACTTATATTAAGAGAGTTATTAATTTAGCATAGAAAAGCACGGAAAAACTACGCTATATATTGATAGGGGTAAGTTGGTAGGGGAATTGGTGTAGGTTCGGGGCTGTGATTGGAGATGGTTAGAGAATGGGGGGGGGGAGGTAGGGTAAATGGTAAGGAAGGTGGGAGGGAGTGAAGGCGGATGGGTGCGCTGCGTTTATTTACAAAAGTATGTTAGATTTTAATTATTAGCTAAACTAAGATTATAATATGAAGCGTCTTAGGAGTATTATGCTAATAGTAATACTAATGTGATGGAATGAAGAACAATATTATGAAGTAACAGTGTGGGATGACGATGATATGGTTTGGTATAGGTACAATGCTTTAATAATTCCTCGCAGGGAAGATCCTGGTCTCCCACTTGAGGGTGTGAAAGACGAATAATGAACTGGTAAAGGTTATATGGACCTTTCTCTTTTTTTTTTGTTTTTGTTTTTGTTTTTAACCTCTGTTGCCAGCCACCTCTGTTTCTAGCCACCAATATTTTTTTGTGTTTATACGGTGGGAGTCTTTTTTATCTATGTATGACAGTTTAGGGTTGTATCTTATGTTTGTGTTGTTAGTGTTTATGTTAGTATCGTATAATATTCGTTTGTCGTTTGATTTTCTGAATATGTGGTATATGATTGGTAGGTTTTCTTTGTTTTGGATGTGTTCATTGCTGTCTAGGTATATAAATGATTCCGGGGGTGTGTATCCTGTACTGCGTGTGTGTTCATAATATTGGGGATTGGGGTAGGTGCAGCTGTTTATAAGACTATTGTCTTTTACATTGTTTATGCTAGCCCAGTGGTTGCGGATGAGTTTAAGTATAAATAGATCGATGCGGATTAATTGTGCGTATTCGTAAAGTTTGTAGTTACTGATTAACTTTGTGTAGTTTGATTCCGGTGTTCTGTATTTGCTTAGGCAGGCACCGATACATTTTCTTTCGAAGAGCCTAAGTTTCTCCATGGTGCTGGCCGGTATATTAAACCATATGGGGCATCCATATGTTAAAATCGGCCGGATTAGGGTCTTATAGCATATGATTTTTATTTTCGGACTTAATACTTTCGAATAGAAAATTCTTTTGTTGCTTGCGAAGGCTTTCTGTGCTTTGTTTAGTGTCTTTTGGATGTGGTCTGTGTAATTCAGTCTAAAATCTAAATGTACGCCTAAATAACGGACCACCTTTTTATGAGGGATTATAGTTAGAGGGTTATGTTCGTCGTGTAATTGGAAGTGTTGGGAATGTCTTTGTACGTCTTTGTTAGCATGGGAAGTATTGGATATGTATGGTCGGAATAGTATTGTTTCGCATTTGTTGGTATTGATTTTTAGCTTCCATGTTTGTAGATAGTTTTGTATTTTTGTGAAGGTTTCTTGTAGTCGGGTTTTTATGCGAGAGGGTTTTCTGTCTTTTATATATATTAGTAGGTCGTCGGCAAAGGCTATTGCAAATTTTGTGTGGTCGTTATTTAAGTCGAACATCTGGAGAATGTCGTTTATATATATACTGAACAGGATGGGGGAATTGACGGTGCCTTGTTGTAGACCGTTTTTAATTTCGAACGTTTTGTTCGATTTATGCCCTTTATTGGCTAATATGAATTTCTTTCCATGCAGCATATCCCAAATCATTTTGATTAGGTGTCGCGGAAAGTTTTTCTTTATTAATTTAAAGAATAGGCCGTCCAGCCAAACCGTATCAAAAGCTTTTTCTAGGTCTATGAAGAGAGCCCCAACGCATTCGTCGGAGTTTCTTGCCCAGCAAATATCCGAGGTGAATTTATTTATGGCGTGTATTGTCGAATGCTTAAATCTGAATCCAAATTGTGTGTTTGGGGTGATATCGTTGGTGTTACAAAAACTGGCGATCGCTTTGTTAATTATTACCTCGAAGACCTTGCTAATGTTGGCCAGGAGGCTGATTGGCCGATAGTCGGCTGGATTATTACCGTCTTTACCTTTTTTTTTTATGGTTATTAGCTTGGCCGTTTTCCACGCGGTAGGGAAATAAGTTAGGTTTAAGCAGTTATTAAATATGATTGTGTAGTTCAGAATGTAATTCGGAGGAAGGTTTTTTAATACTATGTTGGGGATATTATCAAAGCTCGAGGATTTTTTGTTATTTAGTTTTTTGAGAATGAGTTTTAATTCTTCGTAGGTTGTGAAGTAATGAGGGGGAATGCGTTTCTCGTCTGGGTTGTCTGCCGTATTTGTCTTGTCGAATGTGCATACCGTTTTGTTTTCTATTTTGTATTGTAGTATCTCTTGTTTAAGGGAAGTTATTTTTTGTTTAATGATGTTGTTTAGTTGTTCCTTGCCCATGTGTAAGTTTTGCGTGTGTACTAGTTCAAAGTGGGCCCCTAGTATATTTAATTTTTGTTCGGTGTCTGTGATGTGAATGTTTTGGGTGCTCGTATTATAGCTGTTAATGTTTGCTTTTTGTAGAAGACGAGTGTTTGTTGTAGGAATTACGAGTGTTTCAATGTTATTTGATTCTTTGGACCGGAATATGTTATTGATTGCGGGGAAAAATTTTGATGGGTTATGTGGGGATATCATTGAGATTTTGTTTTTCCAGTAGTTGTTTGTGGATTCTTGGAATGCTTTTTTTTATTTCGTATCTGGTTATCTTGAGGATGTTTTTGTAAGCTGTTATAAGGGAGTCGTCGTTGTTGTTGTGGTAGTTTTCAATTTTTGTTAGTCTGTTTATTTGTGTGATTATGAAGCTTTTGTGTTTGCGTAATCGTTTGATGTAAGGTGTTATGTATTTGTCAGTCGAGTTAGAGCTTGTTGCTGATTGCGGCGTTGCGGATTGTATCGCTGTGTTTATGTCAGAATTCATTTTGTCTATGTGAGAATCAATTTCATTTATGGTGAGGTTTCTGTCGTTTGGTATATTTGTGTTGTCTGTTTCTAGAAGAGTATTTTTAAATTTAGTCCAGTCTGTCTTGTTAAAGTTCAATTTTTGGAGGGTTTTGAGTTCATCTAATTCTAGTGAGTGTATTGCTGGTATGGTTATTTCTATTTTTACTGCTCTGTGGTCGCTGTCATATTGAAGTGAGTCTAGTGTTTCGTTGTTAATCAGATGTAAAAGTTGGATTCTATTGTCAGTTATGCAGATGTCTATGTAGGCGTTACTTGCCGGGAAGGAAGGTAGTGCCGTTCGGTAGAGGGAAATTCTGTAGGGGATCTGGTTTTCTTGCAACCATTTCCTTAATGATACTCCTCTGTAATTGTTTGAGCCGTTGCCCCAAGAAAGGTGTTTGGCGTTTAGGTCTCCTGCTAGCAGGTAATAATTTTCATTTCTCTGTAGTTCCAGGTATTGGAATAAAGAGCTTAGTTCGAAGTCACCTTCTAAGTTTTTTAATAGGATGGATATGTTTTTATCTGCTTTTGGGGTGTAAGTAAAGAATTGTATTTGGTTTTTCTTTAAAATTTCGCACGCATTTTTGTAATTCTTTATTGAGTTTATATGTAAAAGGTGTTTGGTATTGTTTATTTTTTTTATATGAAATTCTATTGTGTATTTTGATATTATTTCTATTGTTGTTTTGCAAGGTGAGTTAAGTATTGTGATTGGGGGTGGTTTGATACTGTCATTGGTTAGTGGGTTTTTATGATTAGTTGTTAGTTGGTTAGTAGTTAAATTGGGGGAAACTACCCTTTTTTTTGAAGGTGGTGGGGCTTCCGTTGATGGCATGGTGCTTGGCTGCGTTGTATTCGGTTCTACCTGCTGGGTGGTGGGGTTGATTTTTGCCGGTGGGTCAGCGGTCTGCTTGGGATCTCTTGCTCTTTTGTTTGAGTGTAGGACCGTCCAATTTTCTTCGTCGGTTGGCCTTACGGTGTCCTGCAGTTCCTTGGCGGCTGGTTCTTTCTTTTTTATTACTGACGTCTGAGGCTGTTCTGTTTTTGGGGGGCACGATTTTTGTTGCTCCTCCAATTGCTTCTTCAGGTCTTCTATTAATTGATTTTGGTTTTCAATTATGACTAGCAGCTCTTGGAATTTGTCGCTGCTGTTTTTTTTGGTAGTTGTTTTTTTAGCTGCTGGTGTCATCTTTACTGGCTTTGGGGGCTTTATTGGTGGGACTTTAGTGAGGGTTTTCCTCTCGCTCGCTGTCTTTGGCTTCGGGTGAAGCTTTTTTGATTTTTTTTTGGAGTCCAGGAAGCGCTGGATGTTAGCATTTAGTGCCGAAATTGTTTCACCATTGGTATGGTTCCTGTATGTGATCTTGATTAACTCGTGAATATTTGTTTCGTTTAATCTGTTTGCTTCGCCATTAGTTGGCTCATTTGCCAAATTTGTAGACTGGTCTTGGGGGATACTATCCCCTGCTATGTTTTTTTTGTTTTCAATGTCGTTTTGTATATCTTTTTTTTTATTTATCAATTTATTATTCTTTTCTTTTTTTTTTCCGAATTTTTTCTTGCACTTGGGTTGTCACCGCACTGTCTCACTGTATAACTGTTGCCTTTAGGCAGGTAGCTAGGGTCTCGCTCGAGAGGTCCGAAGTCTACGGAGGTTCGAAAGGGACTGGAATACTCAAGACTAAATACATTAGGAATGTTCGAAAAATACATACAATAATCAGTAGAACTACTAGTACTGTTTTTTCGTGCTACCACGTCACATTAAAGTTTTTCGGGTACGGTACGATTGTTATAAGATTTAGTGGAAAAAACTGTGAAAAAATTAAATGAGTGTAGACCTGAAGGTACAGCTTAAATGTCTAAAAGAGACTGAAAAATATTTATATTTGTAATTACTCCGCAATATAAAAAATCAATACATGTGTCTCAGGTCATGGAGAAGTCAGTATACCAAAAATGAAAGACAGGTGAATCATATTATAGTATTAAAACGTGGGTGACAGAAGAAAAGAACGAGTAACGACGTATTTTCAACTTAAATCATAAATATAGAGACATGAGCCACGAGTAGACTTGACTTATAAAACAAGGTATAAAATAATGTTACCGTGCTGTGTTAATAGACAAATAACTCAGCGTCTTCGACGGGCGGAAAGACCGATTTATCGGTAAACGAAGTCACATTGTGTTTAACTTTCCGTATTGCTGGAAGGACCAATTTCGTTATTCCTCGATCACTTGTTGTCATGTTAATCGTTTTTTATGACTGTGGCTACTTTCCGTGTGTGTCGATAATACGCACTCTATTTGCTTATCGATCGATGTGGGCCTTGCGAGATCGCGAACGAACCGACCAATACATTCCCGCATAGTCACTGCTTCGTTCGAGCCGATAGCGTCATTTTCCTCACGATTGCCTACAACCCGAATACACCACCGACACAATGGTTAATCGCTGCTCCACGATCAACGAGAAAGCTGTTGTTACGGGAAACGCGTTTAAAACGAGTTACATATTTTTACGCTGATCCCCCTGCCGAGTTGTTCTTTGTGTAACGATCGGTAACCATCTTATACACGTTCACAACAGACACTGTATCACAAGTGGCAGCCACTGCCGATTAATCCATACGCTTCTGTTAGTTTTAATTTATTACTAATTATCAACGGGAGTAAGAAATCCTATACGCAGCACCAGCTGCACAGTGGGATAAGTAATCTCCTAACCTAAGACAAAAAATATGTAGCTTTCAGCCGATTCTAAGTATTATGTTCTAATGAAATTTAGTAAAGTTAAGCCTTACATTAATATTATTTTCAAGTCGTATTAATGTAAGTAACATTAACCCTGGAGTTGTCGTAAGGACCGCATTTTATTTGATCTATGACATAAATAAATTAAAAGATTTTAAGCTGTTGCGCATCTTTATGAACAACTTAGTATTTATTTTCGCATTGTTGGATGTCTGCCTATCATAACTCATATCTACTCAAACAAGCTTGCTTATCGTAATAGTCATCCCCCCTCGACGGTCATCTTTTCCCAAATATTTTGCCGCTTATCAACATTAAACGTACCGGTACTTTACACATACCTATTCTTACCATAAGATTTCATTTGACCCCTTATGAAATAAACGTTGAGTTTTAGACAAAAATTCTTGATTCATTAAAGGAAATAATTCACAAAATTTTTGTAGGCTCTTATTTTTATCCCCTGACTCTCAATATAGGACTACATTATATTTCGTTTAGCTATAGAGAACTCATTTGAAGGTTCAAGTTGCTTCTGAATCCCTGATAAGAGTCCTTTTTGTTTATGCCTTACGTCGTACGGACCCGATCGGGTCGTTCAAGTGCTCACGTGGAAACAAAACACACATATCAGATTCAGATAAATGGAAGTACAACTTGAGAAGCGTCTCAGAGTCCAAAACTAATGTTCCAGTTGGAGAACTGCAGAAACATACGTAAATTTCGTAAGGGGTCACAAGGTCCTTCGTAGAACCATAAGGTATGCGAAGAATTTCTCTCCGTAAAAAATAAGCTAAGAGAAAAATGAAAAGCGAAAAATTGAATAATCGGATAATATAAGAATTAAGTCAGACGAGCGAAAAAAATAACAACGAATACACGATTTATAAAGTAAATTATGAAAGGGGTCATTTGACTTCACTTGGTACGTTTAGTGTTAATTCATCCATGTTCTTTGATCCCTAAGTCACCTGTACTCTTTGAACTCTAAATTTTCCGTATCTTATCTCATCTCTACTGCTCCATTTTACCGATCCTTAAAAGGGCTAAAACCACATCCAAAAACCAGACATGATTTAGAATAGGCAAACCGCACAGCTGTACTAAATCAGATCAACCTCACCTTACAAACCTTGAATAAAGCTCTTCTCTTAACCAGTCAGCAGTGACGTGCACCTACGTGTGTCGCAAAAATCAAGCGATGACGGGTATAATCGTCAAACAGAGTAAGTTTCGCTGTTAAACTAATAGATCAAAAAAATCGACGTTTATAAAAGTTTAAAATTTAGACTGCTTCTCTCAAATGGTATTCACAACAACAAAGATTGTATTCACGAAAACAAAGATGGTATTCACGAAAACAAAGATGGTATTCGCGAAAACAAAGATGGTATTCGCGAAAACAGGGAACGACACACAGTGGCACTTTGCACGTCGCACATCGATACCGTGACTCCTTCCTGATCTTTTGTTCATCGCAAAGTGCACACCTTCGTGATTGATTATTTGTTGTTACAGAATTCGACGGTATATAATTCGGGAAATGTTTCCCGCTGATGTACAAAATATTAGATCTTGATTGCGATTCACCTCTAAAGGTTCTAAACAAATCGAAATTTACGAATATATTTTACTTCTTATTAAAATTACAATTTAAATAACAAACAGTAATTACATTCTACGCATGACGGATATAGTCGTCATGGCGCAAAAATATTACCATTCTGCATGACGGATATAGACGTCAAACACGGCTGACTGGTTAAAAATTCATTACGTGTTGCATTCATTTCCACTATCGGGAATATA
Source organism: Tetrapedia diversipes (assembly GCA_033822845.1). Lineage (NCBI taxonomy): Eukaryota > Metazoa > Arthropoda > Insecta > Hymenoptera > Apidae > Tetrapedia > Tetrapedia diversipes. The sequence continues at coordinate 66,765 of JAOPTO010001099.1, read as the reverse complement.
ATAATATTCTAGATAATAAAACAATTAGTACACGTACTGATTCAATAAAATTTTGACAAATGATGTTTCTTCAGTTGAATACAGAGAGTCTCGCTAAAACCGAAAATGATCTCTATGGTGAAATCTATGTAATATATGTATGAGATCTCATCTTTTGGTGTAAATTTCTGCAGATTTTAAATTATATGTCGAGATTTTATTACTTTCGATGAAATATTAATGCAATATTTCAAATGAAAGCGTGGTTTTTAGTGGCGGAAAGTAGAAATCTGAAGATGATAAAAAGTGCTGGCCGGAAAGTCCTACCATATGATTTTGAACGCTTTAAACCGTCGAGTTTTAGAATATACAGCGGCTTTTAATTGTGTATCGACTAATTCATATTAAATGGATGCATTAAATTTATATCACAATTTCTATTACTTATATTATTCATACGTAAGTGACAGCTGTAATATTATTGTTCGTTATAACGATATAAGGATTGCTTGAAAAAAAAACAGTGAAAAAATTGAAAATTAGTAATAATACTTGAATAATATATACTGTAAATTATAAAATTTTTATACCTAAAAGTATTCTTCTTGTAAAAATAGTATAAAATTATGAGAATATTTATGATTGCTTCAACGTATATACATAGCGATATAAAATATCCTTAAAACAGAATATCGAACGTGATTAACGAAAGCGAAATGCTTGGTTATTTGTAACAGTAATTATCAAATATGAATAAAAATAATTTACACCTTCGAAAATATTATTGTATACCAAAAAATTATTCATTTATAATTAAAGTTATATCAATGCCAAATGACCAAACTTTTCTTTTATGGGAAAAGTGATATGATAAATAAAATATATATATGTACAGTGGCTCCAAAAAGTATTCGTTCACTGTATTATAAGGAAATTCATCTACTTCTGAAATTCTGATTTCAATAAAAGTGTGTGTACAGAGCATGATGTGTCCTGCGTGAAGCAACTTTTTTGCGGCAAAATATTTTGTCTGAAGGCGAATAACGAATCTCAAAGTTTCTAAGATTTTTCACACTTTGAATATAAGCTTTTCTTTGTTCTTTTTTTATGACAGGGCAATAGAGTATTAAAAATTACACATTTTCAATTTGAAACGTTTTGCTTCATCAAGTATCATTACAAAGTTATTTTTAAAAAATAAACGAAAACTCAGAAACTTCAACTTCAGTCCTTTAAAATGGTATTTAGAGGAAAAGAAGAGATTAATTAATACGTATAATATTACGATCTACATACCCACAAAGTTTTATCAAATACTTCTATCAGACTCAAAATTTCAGGGTTAAACGAATTCATTTGTGACATAGTATACGAATACTTTTTGGAACCACTGTATATACAGCGAATCAAATTAATATTCAGACACTTTATAATTTGTACTTTATCACGGTGTAATTTTATTCATGATAAGAAATATGAATATCTTTTTATATAATACATTAATACGAAGTATTCAGTTAACAAATGCTCAAAAATTATTTAGATAAATCACAATACTTGTCGTATTATGTATTGTAAACGAAAATGTGTCTAATTTTAATATCAAATTAATATTCGGACACTGTGGAATATATTAACATATACGAGCTATTACTTCTATTTCAAAATCTGTTTGTAAACCTTATAAACCGTACATAACATTCTGAGCCTCAGATCAGTTAAACTTTGGTATTCGTCAGATTCAATTGGCTACTGAACATTTTTAAGAGAATGGGAAAAAAGTAACACCTCAAACAATACGGAATTTATGCACGGGAAAAAGCCGTATATAAACGAGAAAAATAGGAAGAAGAGTAATTTTTGCGAAAGAGTTTATTTTGAAAGATAATACGTGGTGGCAATGCGATATCCAGTGATGAAAATAAATTCAACATTTTTGGATCTGATGATCGAAGAATGGTATGGAGAAAAAAGAATGAAGAATTTAAATTTAAAGACACAAGACCGACTGTAAAGCACGGAAGTGGAAGTGTATTGATTTGGGGGTGTATTTCAACATTTGAGACTGGAGAATTAGTTTTTATAGATAATATTATGGATAAAAATAGGTATTTAAATACTCTAAAACATAATTTAATACCAAGTATTAGGGGGACCGGAAAGTAATGTCGTTTCCTTACATTAAATTAAAACACATAAATTTTTAACGAGTTTTTATTTTTAATCAATGATATAATCACCCTAATTATCAACAACCTTTTGCCATCTAGTGTGCAAATTTTCAATGCCGGATCGATAAAAATCAATTGGTTTTTGAGCAAAATATACAGAGATGGCATTTTGAATATCATCCAAATTTGCAAATCTTTTGCCACTTAGAAAGTGTTGAAGCGATCGGAATAAATGGAAATCCGATGGTGCAACATCGGGCGAGTATGGTGGGTGAGGCAGTACCTCCCACCCCAATTCATTAATTTTTTCCAAGGTTCGTCTTGCGCAGTGCGGTCTTGCATTATCGTGTTGCAGAATAACGCCTTTTCTGTTGACAATCGCTGGCCACTTTTCAATTAAAGATTTATTTACACGATCTAATTGTTCACAGTAAAGGTCTGCATTCACAGTTTGTCCAGATTTCAGCACTTCAAAATGAACAACGCCGCGAATACTCCACCAAACACACAAAAGGGCCTTTTTGGGGTGTAAACCTGGCTTAGCAGTACTTCGTGGCGATTCATTTGGAGAGAGCCACTGCCTTTTGCGTTTTGGATTATCATAAAGGACCCACTTTTCATCTCCGGTGATCAAGCGATCAAAAAACGCTTCTGTATTGTGCCGTTGAAGCAATAAGTTGCATGTGGTGGATCGGTTAGCCTTGTTCTCTTCGGACAGATTAGGCGGGACCCAAACACCTGCTCTGCTTACTTTCCCAATCTGCTGCAAATGTTCTTGGATGGTCGACCAAGGTTGGTTAAGACTGTTTGACAATTCCTCGATTGTCTGACACGGATTTGCTTCCACTTCCGCACTTAACACGTCATTGTCTAACGTTGTTGGTCTTCCTGATCGATACGAGTCGGAAAGATCAAAATTACCGGATTTGAACTTGGAAAACCACCTTTGGCATTTACGAACGTCTAATGCATTTGGATAAACATCGCAAATGTTTTTGGTAGCAACTGTTGCGTTACTACCCTTGCGAAACTCAAAAAGCATGCAATGCCGGATATGTACCTCTTCTGGTATTTGGCTGGCCATTTCACCCAAAATTGTAAACAAAAATTTTAAATTTAATTATTTACAACTAAACAAGTCACTATAACCTCAGAATGTCTTTGCTACGACTTTAATGTACACAATGAGCTGACAAATGACAATCAAATAGTGACATGCGCAGAAACGACATTACTTTCCGGTCCCCCTAATACATCAAAAACGGAAATTCAAGCTACATTTAAATATTATCAAGACAATGATTAGAAACACAAAGCACGAATTGCGCAAGAATACTTACTATATAATTGTCCGAAGTTATTACAAACACATCCCCAATCCTCAGACTTAAACACTAATGAGAATACGTGGAATGAACTATAACGAACAATGAGAAAAACCACAATAATGTCACAAGAACATTTAAAACAAAGATTAAAAGAAGAATGGGTCAACTTAGATACAGATTATTTAAAAAAAAAAAAAAAAACATGCATCAGCGTTTAAGGGAGGTTATTCGACAAGCAGTACGTTCTACAAAATATTAAATTAGTTTAAAATTTAGTGCAAAAGTCCTGATTTTCTGCAATGTCCAAATATTAATTCGACAATTTAATACTTTGTATTAATGTAATATATAAAAGAATATTTATATTTCTTTCATGAACAAAATTACACCGTGATAAAGCACAAATTCTAAAGTGTCAGAATATTGATTTGATTCACTGTATGTAGTTACATTTAGAAGAAAATGAAGAAAAAAAAACATTAATAAATTCTGTGACTTTAAGGTTACACCGATCTACACAGATAACGATCATTTCTACCTCGAAATTTAAGATTAACATTTAGGCTATTAACCTTTTGCACTCGAGAGTTGATTAAGACGGTCTAACGATACTAACTGATAAAACCTTCTAATTTGAATTATTTACTAAGATTCACCGATATTCAACGTCATTCAGTTCAGTTAAGTGATATATTAAAATTTACATACGACTATTTAACCTCTGAGTCTAATTAATAAACAAATTAACTAAAATCTAAAAATTTAAGAAAGTGTCATTTGATGACTAACAGTCAACTTTCGAGCGCAAAGGGTTAAAAGGGACGCAACTCCTACTGAAATGTATGACCCGTGGACTGTGTAGCTAGAAATCAAGCAATGTGAAAGAAAAGGATACGGAAATGAAGGAAGGAAAATGAGAAATGAAGAGAAAAGGAAAGTGTCCAACGAAGGAACTGAAAGGCAAATGTAAATAGTCATCAGACAGAGTGCAAAAAATCATACAAAATACAAAAGTTGTAAAGAAAAGCGGTAATAAATATGGTTGTAATTCTGAAAGACGCAAAATATGATGCAATAAGACGCAAAAACAGAATTATTATAAATATAAACTAGACTTGGTTAGGGGGCGTGCATGGTAAAGAATGGTCTGAGAGAGGCGCAATACTAAATAGAACGTTATTGTAAAAAAAAGGAAATATCTTCTGAAAACGAAGTTAGAAAACGGAAGAGTAGGTAAGGTAGCGAAGACAGGCTTAAGAAATTAGGGTTAGAAATAGAAAATAAGTGAATAATAGAGGAAATGTGAAAAATAAGATTAGGTTAGAAAGTGTTGAGAAAAAGAAAAGGTTAACGTCAGAAAAGAATTAAAATAGAAGTAACAGTAAAGGAATTAATCTAGGAAGGTAGCAAATTAAAAGAGGGAAGAAAATTAGGCTAGAAATATAAGATTTTAAGGTTTTAAGGATAGAAGTAGAAGCATTAGAGATAAGCACGGAATGTCCGACATAGAAGGTAAAGAAATAAAAGACGAAGAAGGAGGTGAGGTTCCAAGTATGCCGAACACGGGAAAAAGAAAAAGAGGAAGACTTGCAAAGGAAGAAAACAGGAGTGGGGAGAACTCAAATAGCAGAAAAATGATGGAACAATTGAGCGGATTCTCGGAAAAAGGAGATGAAGTAGAAGGAAATGAAAGAGAAGAATCAACACAAAAAAGAGTAGATAATAAAACAATCCCTCAAACAGAAGAAAAAAGTAACAGCAAGGAGGAGAAAGAAGCAACACAAGGTACACTAGATATAACAGTAAGCAGAATAGAAGGCATTCGATCACAAATAGTACAAGGAAGGGAGGGGCTAGAAAGGGAGATAAAGAAAGACATAAATGGATTAGCCCGAAGAATAGAAAGCATAGAGGAAAGCTGGAAAAGAAAGGAGGAAGATGTTGTAAATAGAGTTAAGACAAATGAGTGAGACAGAGATATAGGGGACGTATAATGTTATTCAGTCAGTCTGTAGTCCTGGATCCAGAGTTAATAAAGAAACATACAAATAAAACATGGTGTCAGAAGTTAAAATATATAATACTGTAGGACAGGTACACGCAGGCTTATATTAATCTCATAAATTACACTTAATCGGGTCGTCGAATGTCGCCTAATGAATCCTAACGAATCTCTAACAAATGTCGCCGGCGGGCATGCATCTCTTTTTATATGCATTAGCACAGGTGGTGGGGGTTTGCCATCATCGAATGTTCGAGAAGGCGTTCTTTTTACCCATTAGAGTAAACCGTCATCGAACATTCGAGAAGGCTCCTTTCCACGCACCTGCGCTACCCGCCAGGACCGAACATTCGCGACGAACAAGCGACAAACGCCTCATAGACACACTCACTCTACTCTCATGCATTCTCTCACGCTATGACAAATTCGGCACCTCTACAATACATTCTAAGTAATATTAGTCACAACATAAAAAAAGAGTAGATATTATATTAGTAAAATATTGGTCAAAATTCCAAAAAAGATGTTGAGTCCAAAAGACGAGAAAGAAAACATAACCTCAAACAAGTCAGCGGTTAGATACGTGGCCACAAATGAAAAAGTAAAACCATTTGATTTTTACAATTCAAAATTAAGTGCGGAATGGAAACGATGGAGTATGGGCTTCCAAATATTTTTGATGGCTATGACTTTAGATAAGGAGTCAGACTATAGAAAAATTGCCTTGCTGATATATCATTTAGGAGAAGAGGTAATACCTATATTCACAAGTTTTGAGATGAATATAGATACAACAAGATATAACGATGTGTATGATCAATTTGAGCCCTGATTATTTTACCCCTAAAAAAAAACATAAGAATGGAGAGACATAAATTTTTCACTAGCAAGCAAAAAGAAGGCGAGACTCTAGAAGATTTTGTTACTGTTTTAAAAAAATTAAGTATGTCCTGTGAATTAGAAGACTTAAGGGAGTCAATTATACGCGATATCTTCACTTGTGAATTAAGGGAAGAATACAAAGAAATCTAAGAAAGAATATTAATGGAAGAAAAAGTTACGCTACAAAAAGCAATTGAAATAGCTAAAACTATGAGTTCTTCTAAAAATGAAACCAAATGGATAACCACATTGGATAAATTTGTGGGAGCTATCAAAAGGAGAGAGGAGACCAGAAGGATGGTGAATAGAGAAAATAGAAGATCGGGGTCTCTCAGTGAACAGAGAAATATCATGCAACACCAATTAGCACAACAGAGGTGGCATAGAGGAAAACCATGTGGCAGATGTAGTCAAATCCACAGGGCAAAGTGTCTAGCCATGGGAAAAATTTTCAATAAGTGTCAAAAACCCCACCATTATGCGAGGTACTGTCAATCTAATAATAATAAGAGTAGTAATAACTACCTAAATAAGAATAATGTAACTACGGTACAAACAGAATTTTTACGTTTAATTAAATGTAATAAAATAGATATTAAGGAGCCTTGGCATATCCACATAGAAATTAATAACGTACAAATAAAATGTCAATTAGATACAAGAGCCGGAGTCATCGTTGAGATCGCTTAGCGACAAGACCGTTCGCGAGTGCCGTCTTCGAAGTACAAATAAGCTTTAAAAGTGATGGTGTCCAAAGTGAATTTTTCACCAGAGCCCCGCATTCGTCGGGAGCGCTTGATAACACTCGGCAATCAAGAATGTCAGCAGAATTAAAAAACCACAACGACAACCTAAACACGGCCAGCAACATGATCGACTCAACTCAACCGACTATTGAAACCAAATGACAAACATATGCGGAAACCGTCAACAATAACAACTATCCTAAGAAAGAACAAGCAATAGTATTAAAAGCCAAGGAAGGTATTCCGATCCAAGCCTACGCAAGTAGCATCGCTAATATAGTAGGTGCCAGTGCAATTAGATTCATCTCACGCATTTCAAACGCGAGAATCTGGATATATTTAGATTCCATCGAAACTGCCACTAAGCTAACGTCCAAACTCAAAAGCGTAAACATAAACAACGTTATTATTGAACTGAAACCTCAGCTCTCTGTCACAATGTATTATTCTATCAAATGTTTCTCCTACCATTCCCAATCAAATCTTGGAAGACGCATTTAAAAGGAATAACATTCGCACCATCTCAAAAATGTCCTTTTTATGAGCTGGGCTTCAAGAACCGGGCTTCTCTCATATTCTAAGTTTCAGAAGGCAGATCTATCTCAACACGCAGGACATTGTTAAAATCCCACAGTCATTCACTATCATGCACGAGGGGACTTAAAACAGAATATTTGTATCCACGGACAAACAAGTTTGCTTCAATTGCAATGAAGAAGGACACATTGCGGCCCGTTGTCCGAAAGGTGAGCACGCAACCGACAACAACCCAACCACCGTCGAGACCGAAGGTCCCAACAAGACTGTCAACGATCTTCTTCCATCCGCAATAATAGAGGTACCTTCCTTGCCACAAAATACAAACTATGTCAACAAAAGAACTCACTCTATTACCATAGCAGTATCAGCTCAATTAAATAACCCTACCGACAGCAACGATGCAGGAATCTGTACCGCGAGCATCGACGATTCAAATGTACAAGCTCCGGATACGTTCAAAGCACCTCAACCGATGCAACGAGAAATGGAATGCGTACACACCAAAAGAAGGAAAATCAGTGTCAAAAAACTTGACCTAAGCGCAGTGCTAAAACCAGCTAAGGACCTAATAGATAATAACCAGCAAAGATTTCCACTAAACTTCGAACAGCTCATGGATTTCCTTGAAAAATATTTTTTACTACGAGATCCAAAAGGGATGGCAAACGAACTAACACAAGACCTGGCAGCTGTATCACAGATGCTAAACAAAATCCACCCGCTTCTCAAACACAGTGGTACTAAAAATAGGATCAGTCGTATATAAAAAAAAAATACACAACATTTTATTGGATGCTCCAAACATAATACCCAAAAGCCTCACCCCAATGCCATCGGACTGTGACTCTGATCCGGATTTTAGCCTCTAATTTAATTTTAAATCAACCTCCCCCTGCCAACCACGTGCAAATGCCCTCCCATTACCAAAGAGACCTGAGGTACCTATTCTGAAATCCAAGAAGCTTCTGTCAAAGAAAAGAAGAACTCAGCAAAATCCTCACTGATCTCAAACGCGAGAACACAGGAGAAGAACTTTCTCCACACTGGCTTCAAAACCTTCAGGAAAGATCGACTACATTCAAGAGGTGAAGGAATCCTGATTTTGGTTCGAAACAACCTTGCTTTTAAAGAACTTAGCAACCTCAATGTCCCTGATGACACTGTTAAGCTAGCGGGTATAAAAATTACCAATGTTAACCCCGTATTAAATATTATTGCTTGTTACAGAGCCCAAGGAACGACTCTTTCACAAATTAAATGGGACCAAATCATCAACGTTGAGCGGGGAAGTCACACGATCCTAATGGGGGACTTTAACGCCCATCATAAAAATTGGAACTGTACAAAAAGTGATTCCAACGGTGAGCGTCTCCTTAGCAGCTCCTGTAAATTCAACCTGTTCCTCCATAACTCAAATTCCACTACCTATGTACAAAATAATTACGCTTTCAACCCTGATTTGGTCTTTTCCTCTCTTAAAATTGCCGACAAAGTCAACGTTACAGTAAACGATGACACCTGAGGTTCTGATCATTATCCAATATTCATAGACTTTAATATAGAAAAGTCGGTATTCCAAAGGAAATCGTTCAACTTAAAATCTAAGAGAACCGACTGGGAAAAAGTTTGCAGAGACTTAGAAGATAACTACTACCAATTTCTATCTAACGGCCAGGGACAAATACTCCGCCTGGGTCAGGATAGTATCTACAGCTGTTGGGCTTAATACTCCCAAGAAAAGAAAGTTTAATGTTAAGTTTCATAGAAATCCTGTTCCTTGGTGGGACTCGGAATGTGATAGAGCAAAAATACTACGTAAAGCCTCTTTCAAAAAGTTACAATTCACCAAAAATCTTAACGATCTTATAGAGTATAAGCGGGCATCCGCTTTAACCAGAAAAACGTTCAAAAAGAAAAAAAGAGATAATTTGAGAGAATTCGTCGGAAAATTAAATTTTTCCTCCAACAGCACCTATGTCTGGAACATGAGCAAAACCGTCAAAAACAAATGGGTCAAAATCAAGCCAGCCCACACATCTGAGAACCACCAACGGAATAGTAAGATTACTCGAGCCCTGTATAAAATTAGACCTCCCTGGGTTGCCAATGATCCATGCAGTCTCCCCGCCTGTAACCAAATTGTTTTCCTGAGTTCCCCATTTGACTTCGCGGAATTCAATCATGCCCTGTCAAGTAAATCTATCTACTCAGCTCCTGGCATCGACGGAATAGACATTGAAATTATTAAGAAAATTCCCATAAAATTCAAACTCATCCTACTTGATCTGTATAATGAAATGTATGCCACAAGCAATTATCCAGACGAATGGAAAAGGTCGTATGTACATTTTATCAATAGACCGGACGGAACAAACGTTAGACCTATCTTCCTTACATCTTGCCTCTGCAAACTTTTTGAATCCATAGTAAAAAACAGACTGGATTGGTGGATAGAACGCAATAACCTTCTTCCCAAGTCTCAATCTGGTTTTCGAAAAGGTCATTCAACCATCGACAATCTCACCAATCTAGTTCTCAACGTAGAAGAAGCATTCAGCATTAAAAAAAACCTTTTAGCTGTATTTCTTGATATTAATAGCGCCTTCGACAACGTCAACATCGACATACTCCTCTGCCTACTAGCCAAAATAGGATGCCCTGCCTCCTTGATAAAATTCATCAAACACTTAACATTTGAAAGGCTAATCGTCACAGACATCACGGGCAACTCTTCCAGAAAAGTGCACAAAGGTGTACCACAAGGGGGAGTTCTCAGCCCTCTCCTATTTAATATATATATTTCAGTAGTCGCAGAAAATATACCTAAAGGCGTAACAATTAGCAAATTCGCTGACGATATTGCAGTATATAGCAAAAACAAGAAACTTCTTGAAAAAACCATCTCACTTATACACGATAAACTCCACAACTTGGGCTTGGACCTCTCAACTTATAAAATAACCTTTGTACACTTCAACAAACATAACATTAAACCAGGTCAAACTCAAATAAAAATAAATGGCACAGCAATTAAATCAAGCGACCATGCACGCTTCCTAGGTATACTTTTTGATTATAGCATGACTTTTAGCCACCAGATCGATTATCCTAAAAAAAAGTGTTCGCGAGCCATGGATATAATGAAATTTATAAGGAGTACTTGATGGGGCGCCGATCCGGACACTCTAATAATTACTTATAAATGCTTTATACGCTCAATTTTAGATTATGGGTGTTTTATTTATTTCCCAACGCAAGCTAAAAATATAGAAAAACTAGAAAAAATTCAATATGCAGCAATAAGAACTGCCCTTGGCCATAGAACCAGCACTCCCACCAACATCCTTATTTCAGAAACTAAACTCCATCTCGCTCATGAACGCTCCAAATTTCTATGTAACCGATATTTGTTCAAAGTCCTCTCTAATAAAAAGTTACTAGTGCATGAAACCATCTCCCACTTTGGTAAAATTCTAGCCAGCAAGAACAAAAAATGTAAATTCTGCAACCGCATTCTTCTATCCTGCATAGGCAACTCCAAAAATATTACCAAGCATATTTACTCTACCGATCAATTTCCTGTCCACCATACAGACTACCACTCTCTTATGAGTGGAACATAGACATCAATACCGAGTTTGGAAAAATCTTATTACACAAAGATAACCCTAACACACTACTCAACCAACTAATCACTGAAGAAAACTCCCATGCCATCTACACTGATGGAAGTAAATCCGGGACATCGTCTTCGGTGGGAAGGACATGCTTGTGCTTCGGTCTAGATATCGCTACAATCAGAAGTATTAACAAAGTCTCCTCAGTTTTTATAGCGTAATGTTTAGCTATAAGCGACACGATGGAAATAGCTCTAGAATACCCCAATCGTAAATTTCTTATTTTCACCGATTCTTTTAGTGCCCTTCTCGCTCTAGCTAACATTTCAGCAAACATCAAAACCAACCCATATATTTTGGAAATTAAAACAAAAATATCTGAATTCTGCGATAAAGCTCAAAGCGAAAACTCGATTAAATTGTACTGGATTCCAGGCCACATAGGTATTCGCGGAAACGAAGAAGCAGACAAGTTAGCCAAGATGGCAGCTAACACTGCATCGTCAGGCCCCACCAAAGTTCCCTTCACGAATTTCAGCGAACAAGCTAAAATAGCAGTAACTGACTCTACTCTCGACTACATTACAAAAGCACGAGACTGACTAAACGGAAAAACCTTTTTACAAACTTTCACAACAATAACGCTAAACTCTGGTTTTCGGGAAAAAGCTTAAAGCGAGAAACCATTATTACCATCAACAAGTGTAGGGCTGACCATTATAATTTGGCATATTCCCTAGCACGAATAGGTTTATCCAACGAACCGAAATGTCAATGTGATCATGATAGGCAGGACATCGGCCATGTGCTGCGTCAGTGCCAGCTGTTCAATGACCAAAGAAAGAACCTGATCAGCAAACTGCACAAATCGAACCACCAACTTCTGCTGTCACGTAATGTTTTACTTCGGGATCCCACAACAACCGAATGCAGTGCCATCCAATCATTTTTAAGAGGCTGTAACTTGTTAATTTCACTTTGTAACCTCGCGAATCTCACCTCTCCCATACTCGCACTATTCATGTATCCCCTGCTCATACATTTAATTAAATTATAGGTAACGCTAAGTTATGTAATGCAAAATAACCTCAGTAGAGTTTGATTACGCTTAAATAATAATAAAAAAAAAAGATACACGAGCCATGAAAAATTTAATGTCGTTCGATACTTCGAAAATTTTAAGATTACCAAACAGTGTCCTTCAAAATAAAAATAAAAATATTAATATGATAACAGTTACAGGTCAAACACTCAGTGCATTAGATATAGTAATCATGAGATGTGAAGTTAAAAAAGATCAGTATCATGACATTGAATTCATCATTGCCGAGGTATCATGGGAAACAATATTAGGGTTAAAAACATTTCAGGAGTGAAACTTAATTAAAAGAGTATATAATACAAATGTAATTAGATTTGATGTATCGACAATTGTTGAACAATATAAAAAAGTTTTTAATGGTTTGGGATGTCTGCTGAGAGAAGTTCACCTAGACGTGGACCGTTCAGTGCAACCATTTGTAGAACAAAACAGAAAGATACCTTTTAGCTTACGTGATCCATTAGAAAACGAATTGAAAAGAATGAAAAGTATAGGGGTGATAGCTAAAATAAATGAAGCGACAGACTGGGTCAGTTCAATTACAATTGTACAAAAGGCGTATAATTCGATACGAATTTGCATGGATCCTCGAAACTTAAAACTTGCAATAAAAAGACCACATTTTATCATTACTGATATTGAATTAATTAAAGCTAAAGTAAATGGTGCTACCAAATTCTCAAAACTTGATGCCAAAAGTGGTTTCTGGATGATCAAACTTGACGATCAAAGTTCAAAATTGTGTACTTTTAACACACCAATCGGTCAATATCGATTTCTCCGTCTTCCTTTTGATATTCGGTCGAGTAGTGAAATCTTTCAAGCGGAGATGTTGCACTATTTCGGAGACTTACCATGAATGTTAATCTATATTGATGATTTTTTAATATATGGCGATGAAAAGACCCATGACAAAAATTTAGAAAATGTCTTAAACAGGGCAAAAGAAATTAATTTAAAATTCAATAAAGGAGAAATATAAATTTGGATTAGATAGAGTCAAATACTTAGGGCATATTATCAAAAAAAGGTATGTCTATTGACCCAGACAGAGTAAAAGCTATTCAAAACATTCCTAATTCAACAAATGTAAAGGAACTACAAAGATTTCTTGGGATGGTTAACTTTGTGGGCAATTTCATACAAAACTTGTCGATGAAAACGTCTAATTTAAGGAAATTGTTACATAAAGAGACGGAGTGACAGTGGATACAAACACACGATACTGAACATAATATATTAACCGTTTGAGTCCTAGGAGGTATTGAAAAAGCTTTGTCGAAGAATCCCAAACAGCGCAACCGCGCTTTCTCTAAATGAGTACGAAAAGGCCCAAGCAGCGCGATAGCGCTTGTTTTATTTTATGTCGAGACCTATCAAGCGACACAACAGCGCTTGTATTTAAATTTTTATTTTGTAATGTATTATTGCATTATTCCAGTATTATTCTACCTATTGTAAAATGTACTACAGAGGTGGTCTCATAAGTACCTGGCCTAACCTAGAAAGGGGGGTAGTTGTTTAACCGTTTGAGTGCTAAGAAATTTTCTTGTATATATGCTAAAAGTGCGGGATGAAATGCATAGTCATTTTTTCGGAAAATAATAAAAACAGCAATAATTAACTCTAATTGTTATATAAAAAGTATTTTTAGCAAATAAAAATTTTTAGATTTATCTCTTCATATTATAGTCATTTTCAGATAAAGTAAAATTTGACACGGTGCGTTTTGTAATTATCAGTGTAAGACGTATCTTAAAAAAATGAAAATAATTATTAATTTTTATATTATCAAGGACCATAATTGAATGACATTAATACAAACTGAAATTAATATGAACACAACCGCTTTCATTATAGTAACAAACAGCAGCGCGATCGCGCTTCACCGCACTTAAACGGTTAAAAAATGTCACTGTATTAGAAAGTACACAATCTATAAAGTATATGTTTCAAGTTTGAAGACGTTACGTTGTTTGGTTTTTGTTTGGCAGCCATCAATAGTAAACGTTTGCAGTGAATTTGTGAAAATGGAGAAAATTGGTCATCGTTGTTGCAATGAACAAAATTAATGAATTAAAATTTGAATTGCTACCTCATGCACCCTATTCGCCAGATTTAGCCCCCTCGGATTATTTTTTGTTCCAAAACTTGAAAAAATGGCTCAGTGGTCAAAGATTTTCCAATGATGAAGAGGTGGTTGTCGGCAGTTAAGGGTTATTTTAAAGAGCAAGACAGTTCTTATTATAAAAAGGGTATCTAACTTATTGAACATCGCTGAAAAAAGTGTATAGAGCTGAAAGGAGATTATGTTGAAAAATAAATACATTTTTTTTCAAAAATTTCTGTGTTTTCTATGTCGGGTCGGGTACTTCTGGGACCACCCTCGTATTTACATTAAAAGGAGCTGTATAATGTACTTGCTTCACTAAATCTGAGCGCGCTTCGACAATCGGTAACGCGGCCGTCAGTTGTCCAAAGTGTTCCAAATGTGTTGGGTTTTCTCGACATAAAATCTCAACAACGCAATCGCGCTGCTTGGGATTCGAACGGTTAAAGAAATTAGTCTCAACGGCACCAGTCTTAACATATTTGAACCCCCAAAAAAAAATTACGTTGTCAGTGGATGCATCCAAAGATGCTTTAGGGGTGGTCATTATGCATCACAATCAACCGATTGCGTTTGCATCCACAACTTTGTCGGAATCTCAAAAGATATACAGTCAAATAGAAAAGGAACTCTTGGCCATAGTATTTGGCTGTACTAAGTTTGATCAATATTTATATGGAAGAGAAGTGATTGTGCACACTGGCCACAAACCTCAAGTTTCTATTCACAAAAAGTCGTTACATCTAATGCCGCCAAGGTTACAAAAAATAATGCTTAGAATCCAACGTTATATCTTAAATGTTAGGTACGTTGCGTGCAACAAAATCCTTACATCTGATACACTGTCTCGAGCGGTATTATGCCAAGACTCAGAGCTAGCTACACGAATTGTAGCGAATCGATAGATGTTCATGTCAACATGATAAAAAATAACCTGCTATAACAAAAAATAAATTAAAAGAAATACAGGAGGCTACGAAACATCATTCTATATTACAAATAGTTAAAGGATAATTGTATAAACGGTTGGCCAGCTTCTAAAGACAAATGCAGTTCCACGACAAAAATATATTACAATCTTAAAGATGATCTTAATATAGTAGACGAATTAGTATTTAAGGGAAGTGCTGTGGTAGTGCCAAATTCATTGAGAAACTCTATTTTTGAACAGGTTCATAACAGGCATTAGGGTCTAAATCGCCGTCTAAAACAGTTGCGTAATGTAGTTTATTGGTCGAATATGAACACAGAATTAAAAAATAAAATAGAACAATTCGAAACGTGCCTAATGTAACGAAAGAGTAATACTAAGGAAGCAATACTATGGCATGATGAAATATTACTACCGTGGTAAAAAATAGGTATGGATTTATTTAATTTTCAAGGTTCCACATACATTATTGTAGTTGATTACTTTTCAAAATATATTGAAATTGCAGTACTCAACGGTGCAGACAGTAAAAACGTAATAATTGAATTAAAATGGAATTCCAGTAGAAGCATTTTCGGATGGTGGACCTCCTTTCAATTCATCGAAATTTGAAACGTTTATGAAATGTTGGGGTATAAATCGTACTTTTTCGAGTTCATACTATCAAAAGAGCAACAGTCTAACAGAAGAACGTAGTGTAAAGATAATGAAGGATATGTTAAATGATGTCAAGCTGACGATACTGATCCACATATTGCATTGTTGCAATATAGAGCTACCATTAAATGGGAGTTCAGTTCACCAAGCGAACTATTGATGTCGCGAAAACTACGTATAATAATTCCCACAAATTGAGAGTCACGAAGACCCAGATTAGTTAATGCAAAACATCATGTACAATTAAGAAGCAAATATAAAACAAGGGTAAAAAAATATTATGGTCGTAATGCAAGAACACTTCCAAAGTTAGAAACAGGTGATATGGTATATTTTAAGAAGACCCCTCAAGATGCATTAAGACCTACGATAGTAGAGGAAATATATATAGTAAAGGTTATAAATTAAAAGAAAAAGAAAAGAAAGAAGGGTGAATAATAATAATAAATATACGTGAATTTAATAAACTAAAACGACACAAACGAACACAAAAATACACTACGCTTATACTACGCAAACTACGCTGATACTTCGCAAACTACGCTGATACTTCGCTAACTACGCCTATGCTTCGCAAACTACACAGTCCTTCGCTCTACGCTGGCTACTTCGTCGTCTAATACTCCCTATCTTCACCGTCTGATACTTTCTGCCTTCACCGTCTAATACGTTCTCCGTTCGTCGTCTGATACTTTCTTACTTCACCGTCTAATACGTTCTGCTTCGCGCTCGCATTTCCCCGTCATATATTCTTCCAAACACTCGTTTCCTTTCATTCTAATTGTCAACCTTTCTCACTCTACGCATTCGGTCACGACCACCCAGAATTTCTCAGTCGCACTATTTTCTCAAGTTCTCATCTTTCACGCCTTAAAAACGTTCACGCGACAATCGCCCAACTCAAGTACTCTGACCTTTCCAGCCTCGCATCCGCTCGATCACATTACTACATATATAAAGAACCACGGTCATACATTGTAAGTGATGGTCAAAACGTGTATAGAAGAAATCGACAACATATTAGTTTAGGGTCACAAAAAGATAAAGTAGGAGACAGAAGTGAATTGAATGAGTCAAAAAAAGGGAGAGAAGAAAGTGCGTCAGAGAATCAGAATATGAGCTATGCGAATGAAAGAACAGAAAATACTATTATGAATTGTTTAAAAAACTCGACTAAGGAATATATTATATTAAAATAAATATATGCCCTAGTCTTTGAATCGCCGGAAGAGGGAGAGTGGTATCGACAAAGGTTATGAACTGTCAACGCTGAGGTATATTTACATTGGTGTTCCAGCCCGGAACACCGTTTATTTGGATTATACAAATTAGAAAGAACCGATATCAATTTATTTTTCCTCCCGATGTATTGGCCCGGTTGGTGCCCAACGTTCCGGCTCGTCGGGTAGGTCAGGATCTTCACCTGTGAACATTGTGGACTGTATTAGTTTTACAAGATAAATATTATTATTGTCAGGTCCGAATCGTCGGCTTATTGCACGGCGTTAATCCGTGTCGCGACGATTTCTTGCGGCGGCAGTTAATCCTGTTAAGAGATTAGTGTTGAGCATCGCAATGCTCAACACATATAGATCAGACGCGTCGGTGTGTTTAGACTACGTCTTGGTAAACACCAAGGATCTACTCTCTCATGTGTGTATTCGACTTGTCTACTACATAGACGATTCCATCGTAATACACACAACGCCTTCTTCCGCTCGTTCCCCTTACGTGTGCGTTGTAAGGGCACACGCAATGCGTAGTCCATTATGGCTGGCCGCATGGACCTGCAGAAACTGCAGAGCGCCTCCAGTATTTCTTTCGCAGAGCGGCTGGGGCCTCCTCGCATTGTTTCTGCATTATTGGTGCATGCACCGCCGGACCTACACTGCGACAGGCGTAGCTCAATTAGCATCATAGCCATTGCAGTTTAGAAGGAACGACCGTAGCTCAATCGTGCACGGATCGAGCGTATTCTAGGACTTTCAGTAAGACCCCCTGTGCGTGAACGGGCGTCCCCAATTCACTTGGTGCACGGGAGCAGGACCATTATCCTCCACTAGAATACACCTGCTGTTGGTAGGCAGGTTTTAAGAAAGAGCGTACCCCACTCTGTAGGCGTATATCCCCTTAATGCTTCACGAATTGGACAGCAGGGATACACCGAACAGAATAGGTGATTATTACCGCCATGGTCGAGCTCCGATAGTCGGAGATCATCGACTGTTCTTTCCTCGTGTCCAGAGGAATCCAGGTGACTTTTGTCGGTGAACCAGATGCAACTCATGTTTGTTCACCGACATCACGGAGCTACAGGATGCAAAATGCTTGAATCTAGAATTGGAGAAAGCCACGTCCAATTCTAGAATCTCCCGTATGTATGACCGATAGACGTAACCACGAAACGCGTAACGTTCCCGTACCTTTCTTTACGACAAACTTCAACTCCGTGATTATTTCCGTTTGAGATATTAAACTATACTTTTCTGCGCAAGGCAAAATTTCGAAACGGAATGCGCCTTCGTCTGCGTGCACTCGGTATTAAATACCACGCAGACGAAGTATGTCTTTCTCTCTCACTCGCATATAAACGCCCTTTCTCCAAACGTTAGTTAAAATTTCAAATTTGACGAGCCACGGACGTTAGGGATTCGTTAAACATCTTTTTTCTACCTTGCGGCTCGATTTCCTCGAGCAACAAATGCCAAGGCCGCGTCGATGTTTACCGAATCTGCCGTTAAACATTACTCGATTACCGTTGCGTTTAAGAATGTACAATTCAGAGGTCGCGAATCCAGGGGCGTCGCTATGCGCGATATCGCCCGAACCTCTTTCCGAAATGTACTTTTTTTAACAATGATGAAACGGTAACTCGAACTGCTAGAAGAGTAAGGCAACCCGACAGATTTATGTACAAATAGTATAAGAGGTAATGCTAAGGTTATAATTAAGTATGTACATTTAATATGTAGGATTAATACAAGAGGTAGGCCTAACGTTATAATTAAGTTACTATGTACAAACACCTAAACAAAAAAGGGAACATGTTGTAAATACAGTTAAGACAAGTGAGTGAGACAGAGATATAGGGGGCGTATAATGATAGTCAGTCTATAGTCGTGGATCCAGAGTTAATAAAGAAACATACAAATAAAACAGAAGAGTTGTGCAAGAAAATTGAGGAAATACTACAATAGATAAAGGAAAGCGAGTTAGGGGAAAATGAAATAAAACAGGAGGAAAGAGCAGAGCTAATTGGAGAAATCTTACAGAGGGTAGATGAAAAATTAAAGGAAAACGGAAGAAGTGAAGAAGAAGCAAATCCAGGAAAGGGAGAAAAGGAGATGTGGGGAAAAATGAGAAAGATTAAAAGGAAATTGGAGAAGCAAGAAAGGAAAGACAGGAAAAATAAAATTGTTATTCGGGGGCTAAAAGTTAAAAACAGTGACGCAAAGAAGAAGGAGAAAGAATTTTTGGAGGAAGAATTTGATATAAAACGTGGAGTGTGTTATTATTTATTGGTTTATTGGTTCATAAAATACGTGGTATGAGAGTGAGGAATGGTTGTAGTGATGGATGAATGTGGCGAGTCCATGTAAAAGACATTGTATACAGATCTTAAGGTTCGATGTGGTGATGAATGATCCGTATGATTTATGTATGTCATGATTATAAAATAAGAGAATCTTTAAAATAGCTGAAGCGATTGTCTGTCTGTGTGTGTGCTTTATCTATTCATGTCATGTTATTGTCCGTTATACATATTTCAATAAAGCATTTTTAATTTTTCGTTTGTTCACTCACAAAGTGAACATAGTAGAAATAAGAGAAACGGAGGAGGGAAGCAATGTAACAATAGTACAGATGTGAGACTGGGAAACAAAGCAAACGATAATGGAAAGGAAAAAGAAACTGGTAAGAAAAACAGTGTTTATAAACCATGAATTGAGGATGAAAGCAAGGAAGGAAAGAGAAGAAGGTAGAGTAGCATAAGTTAGGTACGTGAAAATAAATATAGAAGGTAAATGGTATAGACGGAATAAAGAAAAGGAAGAGTTTTTTCAAGAGAGGTTCTATAACCAAAAAGAGCGGGTTCAAGCAATAAGAAAAGGGAGCAGAAGAGAATAAGAGTTGCCGCACAGGAAGAGGGGAAAAAGAGAGAGCAGAATTAGAAAGGAAGGAAATACTGAGAGGGGAAGACAACTATTTTGGAATGCGGCGGGGTTCAAAAGAAAAGAGAGATTTCTGGAAATATAAGAAAAATTTAATTTTGTGGGGATGACAGAGACTTGGGTAGACCATAAAGGATGGAAAATAATAAGAGAGAAACTCCCACAAGATTATGACTGGAATTGCCAAGCAGCAAACCGGGATAAAAAGCGAGGAAGAGCCCGAGGAGGGATTATTACAGAGATTAAAGAGGGATGGGAAGGAATCGAGGAAACCAAAGGAACTGAAGTCCTAGTAGGTAGGAAAATAATAATAGAAGAGGAAATATGGAACATTTATACAATCTACTCCAATCGAGATTTGGGGAGATTGGCAAATGAGCTAAGTGAGAAACTTGGACAAGCGAAGGAGGAGATAGTAATAATCGGGGGTGATTTTAACACTAGAATAGGAAAAGAAGGAAAATTATATAATGGTAAATAAAGGAAGAACAGAAAAAGATGAATACAAAAGACAAGGTAGTAAATGGTGAGGGGGAGATGATGCTGAAAATGGTGGCAGACGAGAGCTTGTACATCCTTAACGGCAATATACAAAGAGACGAGGATAGAGAATTTACATATGTCGAAAAACGGAGAGAGATAGTCATAGACTACGTGATGGCAAACACATTAGGCATAGACAAAGTACTGAATTTTGTAGTGGGGGACAGAATAGAATCTGATCATCAATCTCTAGATGTGATAGTGAAGACTAGAGGAGGAAACTACTCAGACGAGAACGACAGTCAGACAAAGGAAGTAGCGTGTTGGAAACCAGAAAGCGTAGAGAAGTACGAGAAGATAACTCGGGGAGGAGGAAAACACAAATAAGGACTGGGAAAAGTTAAACGAAGCAGCGAAGGAAGCAATGAAGCCAAAACGTATAGTATAGAAGAGACAGAAGATAAGGCGGAAATATTGGTGGGACTGAGAATGTAGTAGAGAGAAGAGGAAAGTGAACCGATGGTATAAAAAGTATATACAAGGAAAAATAGAAAAAGTGGAATACTTACAAAAGAAAAAGGACTTCAAGAACCTGTGCGAGAGCAAACAGGAATGCAAAAAGCAAAAGGAAAACGGAAATAAGAAAGGCGAGAACACAGAAGGAAAGTTGATTTTACATAAACAAGGAAAGGAAGAAGAAAAAGAAGAAAAAGAAGAAAAAGAAGAATAACGAAAACAGAATCAAAATAAAAACATGGAGGAACAATTTTAGGAACTTACTAAAAGGGACGGACGAGAAAATAATCGGAGAGGGACCAGATCAATTAACACGTTGACTGCCAACTTGGCAGTGGCGCCACAGGGGTCACCGGTGACCGGCACGCTCAGATTGGTAGAAAAACAATTTGAACAAATGTCAACAATTATTGATTTTTTATTATTACCATCGTTAATATAATGGTGTGAAGAAATTAATGTAGTATAAAACATCTAAAAATAGTTATAAGCTATAACTTATTTATTGTAGATAATATTTCAACAGTATACCTATCGTATAATAGAAAATTCATCGTGGCGCCACGGGCAAACCCTGTAAAACTGGCGTGGCATCCAACGTCTTAATAATATGCGAGATAGTTATTTTAAGTAAATATTTAAATTCTAAATTTAATGCACTCCTTTGCTATAATAATTAATAATTATATGTATTAATTATTAAATAAATTATTCAACAATTTTAGACCTCTCGTACAAAATATTTTTATATATGTAAGGAAAGCATCCTTAGTTATATTGAATTTAGCGCGTAAATAGGTCGATAAGTTAGATCTCCAATTTGTATCAAGTTAAGTTAATGAATAGACATGTGGCGTCAGTGCGACAATGTAAACAAAAGTGCAAAGATATAGAAACTACAAAAGAATTACAACAAATTACATTTAAGAAAATTAATCAAGAAACAACGGTGTGAATAATAGCATTGAATGTTGTTTCCTTGTTATTACAGGTAGGATAAATAATTAGTCTAAGTTATTATATGTAAAAACCTTGTTATTACAGAGAAACAATTCTACTCATTATCCACCAATAACCTGCCTATTAAATAAAACATCATAGAACATTATATATATTTATGGATAGTAACCGATCTGACTCGCGTCGATCTGAACTTAAGTCATGTAAGATTGTAAAAGTCGAACAGGCTTAATTATTCTAACTCCTGCATTAAAAATTTATCATAATTCAATATCGTGGTCTCAATCATTTTTATCGATAAGACCTCTCAGATAATATTTTAATATATTATCCCTGAGGTAATTTTTTCTTAATTTATTAATTAATAGATAATTTGTAACATTCTAAAATCATAGATTACATAAATTAAAGTTTATTAAATTTAAATACCCTTCCAATAAAATTTTCATACTAATATTAAGTTAAATTTTTGTAATTAATATTAAAATAAAATTCTACAGGGCCTTATTGTCCCACAAAAATATTTTTGCATTTTTACAAAACATTTAAATTCATCATTTAAAACTTGAGACAGTGTATATTTTATTATCTCGTTCATTCCAGACCTCAATTAAAAGACAATCCGATTAACCCCTTGCACTATTTCGACGAGTCTGACTCGTGATGAAAATTTTAGGCCAAACATGGATGTCACGAGTCGGGCTCGTTGTTCAGTTCCAGACCAAACATGAATATCACGAGCTTGACTCGTACTCGACATTTCAGGCCGAACATGAATATCACGAGTCTGACTCGTGGTCTTAATTTCGGGCAAAATTGATATTTAATTGTTTATTTATATTGTGTCTTTCAGTTTTAGGTTTAATATTAGTGAGATAATCAGAAAACTTATTTGAGTTCAAATACAACTACCGCGGATTTGCTTTTACATATTTTTATTTCGTTATTAATTAATTATATTATTATTACTTATTCAGAATTTGTTTTAATCTTATATGATAATTAAAGTACTTATAAAAGTTGTTGATTCAAATTCATTTGAATTTCACAAGAGTTCCATCGCGTGGATAAGATGGGTCTCAAGTTTCGGCACGCGCGCTCCACTGCTCGTCCTTCGCGACAATTGAGGCAGCCGCGTTTGGCCTGACTTTTTCCGAGGTTCCGAATAGTGCAAGGGGTTAAGCTACCTTCGTACAGTCAGTTATACTGCAGCCATTTAAAATGCATGGGGCACAGAAAGACCTTAAATTATTATATCTAAAGTCCATGTTTTTGATAAACAGGTGAATATATTTAAATTGCCTAATTCCTTAAATTTGTCTACTATGTATTAATATCGATATAGTAGATTTAGTGGAAACATGAGTGATAGAAAACCTATGGAAAAAATGGAAACACAAGCCATCACAGGAATATAATTGGTGGTACATCCCAGCGACAAAAGACAAAAAAGGGAAAGCGAAGGGAGGGATTACAGTGGCGGTCAAGAGAGCGTTGAAAGTTAAGGAATTCAGGGTACGGAGTAACCAGATAGCTGAAATAAAAGTGAGAATAGGAGAGAAAATATGGAGGATTCTGACAGTGTTAAAGTAAACAGAAATCAAAGTAAAAGATTGGAGAATGGGAGAAAGAACGTGGCCCACGAAGGAATGCAAAGAAAGGAAAAGGGAACTAAGGAAAGAGCTGAGAAAGCTAAAAAAAGAGAAGATAAGCAAAGAAGAGTACATAGGCAAAAGGAACGAATTTAGACAATGGTGTAGAAAAGAAAGGGAGACAAGAAAGCGAGGAAGAAGAGAGGATCTACGGGATCAGAACGGAAAAAGAAGCATGGGAATATATAAACAAGTTTGGGAAAAGAAAAGGGAAGAAGAAAAGGGAAGGCATAGATGAGGGTATAGGGATAAAAGAGTGGAAGGCACATTTCGTAAGATTATTGGAAGGACATGAGGAAATAAGGAAAGTAAAATTAATGGAGGAAGGAAGTGAGAAGGATAAGGAGGATGAGGAAACGGAAGAAATAACAAGAGAAGAAGTAATAGAACAGTTAAGGAAGCTAAAGAAAGCAAAAGCACCAGGATGCGACAAGATAGCAAACGAGGCATGGGCTCTCATGCCGAAGGAAATCGGAGAAAATATTATAAATTGCTGAACAAAATTTGGAAAGGAGGCGGATTACTACGGGAATGGAGAACGGGAGTGATTTATCCCATATTTAAAAAAGAAGAAAAGAAGGACGTAAATAACTATAGGCGGATAACGTCACTGTGCACGGCGTATTAAATATACGCAAGCATATTAAATGAAAGGCTGAGAGAAAAAGTAGAAGAAAAACTAGAGGAAGGACAATTTGGATTCAGGACAGGGAGAGGAACAGTAGATGCGATATTTGTATTAAACTACATAGTAAACAGAGAAATAGGAAGAACGAAAGGGAAATTGTTCGTGTTCTTCATAGACATTTGTGCAGGCTTTGATGGGATCCATAGGACGACACTAATTGGGAGACTGAAGGAAATGGGAGCAAAAAAGAATTTGACGGAAAGGGTGGCGGAAATATACGAGGAAACAAAAAATGTAATAAGGAAAAGAGAAGGCGAGAAAGAAGAACTTTGGACATCAAGAGGAGTGAGAGAAGGATGCCCTATGAGTCCAACGCTGTTCAATGCATATATCGCTGACTTGGAGAAGGAAGTAGGAAAAGTACAGGAGGGAGGAGTGATAATGGGAAAGATGAAGGTTCGATCCCTGATATATGCAGATAACGTAGTGCTGTTAGCTACATCGGAAACAGCGATGAAAGAGATGATGAGAAGGCTACAAAGATACACAGAGAAGAAAAGGCTGACAGTGAACACCGATAAGTCAAAAATGATGGTGTTTGAAAAGAGAAGAGGAGGCAGAGAAAGAAAAAGGGAATGGAAATGGGGAAAGGATAATTTAGAAAAGGTAAATATAATAAACTACTTAGGATATACCTTGCAAAAAAAAACGGCAAAGCAGAGAAACATATACAGGAGAGAGTAAAAAGTGCAATAATAGCAGTGAAGAAAACTTGGAGCATAGGGGAGAGACTATTTACGGAGTCATATGAAAGAAGAATGAGAATGTTTGAGCCGTTGGTGGAAAGTGTGGGATTATACGGAACAGAGATTTGGGGTTGGGGGGAGGAAACAAGGCTGGACGTGATAAAGAGAAGATATTTAAAGTGGATCTTAGAGCTAGACAAATCCACACCGAATTATATTGTGACGGAAGAAACGAAGGAAGAAGAAATAAAAGGGACAGCTATAAGAAGAACGATAAAATACGAAGAAAAAATGAGAACATCGAGCAAAAAGTTGGTGACGGAATGTTTGCGGGAAATGGAAAGAGAAAAGAGAGAGGGCACATTGAATAGCTAGAATGAGAAAAGGGAAAGGACGAGAAGAAGATTGAAGGTGAGAGGAGAGGAAATGGAAAGATTAAGAAACGAGAAAGGAGCAGGGAAGCGAGGAATGAATACAATGATAAAAGAAATAGTAGAGAGGGTAGAAAGAGAGAACAGACGGAGAAAAGCCAAAGATTCAAAATACAACGAGGTATATAAGAGGATAATCACAGCGGAGAAGCCAAAATACCTAACAGGAAGGAGGAACAGAAAAGAAAGAAACATAATCACCAGGTACAGATGTGGGAACGAGGTAAGGGGAAGAAAATATTGGGATGAAAGTGAAGATAGGCTATGCCGGATATGTGGGGAACAGGAGGACACAATAGCAGACGTACTAGAGGAATGCGAAGCAACGAAATCAAGGTTGAAGATAAAGGAACTATTAAACGAGTCGGGAAACGGTATAATAGAGATGAAAAGAATAAACAGAGAAAGAGAAAAAAAGAGAAGAGCGAGGAACCAAAGGATGGAAGGAGAGAAAAACAGACCAAAGAGCAGAAATAGTAAACAGATTAGGCTAAGTTAGATATAAGAATAAATAGTTAAGGAGAATAAGTTTAATAATTAAAGAATACTCTTTTCTTTATCTTGTTTTATCTAAAAATTTCAAGTGGAAAATGCAATTAGAAAAATAAAAATAAGATGGATTATAAAATGGAAAAATGGGAAATTGTAAACTGGAAGTATCCTAAGCCAGTAGGCAAGGATTAAATAAATAAATAAATAAAATGATGAATTATAATTAAATTAATTAAATAAAAATAAAATCTTAATTTACACATTAAACTTCTCAGTGTAAATGAAATATTTTCAATTAAACTACAATTTTAATTCTAAAAACACTTTCTAGTACTTTTACTATGTTACGACTTATTTCATAACTAATGAAATTGACGAAAGATTTGTACACTTTCTAGAGCTAAATTCAATTTAAATAATTGAATAAATTTACTTTTAAATTCTGTTTAAAAATGATAATTAAAATAATTTTCCCAATTATTTATAAACTTATTACTCATATTAACTTAAAAACATTACGTTTTAATCTGAATAATAATTTAATTCGATTTATTAATTATTATTTTTTGAAAATTATATCAGAAACAATACGTGAATATTTTCTAAGTCTATCCCATCGTGTATAATCATATTAAAATACAAGTTTCCCTAAATAGAATATAAGACTGCCACATTTTTTAACTTAACTTAATGTATCAATCATATTAAGTTAATGATAAGCATTTAATTATTAATACTTTTTTCTTTGACTTATAATAGGGTATCTAATCCTAGTTTATTACTAATTTTAATAAAATAATTGAACAATAAAAAAAATTCATAAAAATCAATCAAATTGCACCTAAAATTAATTTCTTTAATTTTTTTTTCTTTAAAAATTATTCATTAATCTAAATAAATAATTAGAAAATATTAGTTAAACCGCAATTGCTGGCACCAAATTTAAATTTTCTTAATTTAATTTATATTCATAACTTTAATTATAAAATAAAATTTATTATTAATTATATCTATTATTAAAATTAATATTTATATATAATTAAACAAAATCACTAATTATTTAACCAAAATTAAATTAAATTATATATGATATTGAAATCATTATTATTATTGATTTTATTAATTATATAATATATATATATATATAATTAAATTAATAGATGTATACTAATATATTAGGACACAGACGAAATACTAAGATTTAAGAAAATTAATGAACTTAAATATTAATATTGATTGATTTATTCATATAATTAATATATAGACATATATATAATATAATTAATTATTATGAATATTAATGAGAAATTTATTACTCTCACTATATATAGTTGAATTAAAATTCTCCACTGCCTAAAAATTTTTAAACGGGGCAAATTTTTACTTACTATTGGGAATGGGGTTTTATATTGCTGAATGAAATAAACTCTTATTTGTGAAATAATACTCAGATATTTATTAATACTTTTATATAGCACGAGGAAGGGCAATTATGACCGCACCTAGCGAGTTTTGTCACAAGACTAGCAGAACGCAGTGGTCGAAATTCTTACAACCCCGTCCGGGTCCTTCAGCCCCATTGTTCTGATTCTCAATGTTTTCGAACTTTCTAAAATGCCAGATGTGGCTTAGCTTCTTGGAAGAAGCCCTTGAGAAAGTACGTTAAGAGAAAGCTGGTTTATGGTTAATTTTTGCTTCGTAGTATTTCTGTATTCAATTTCCAACACTTACTAATATAAACTGAAGTTTTCTTATCAGAAAAAGCCTCAGGACTGAAACATTACATTATAAAAAAACGTAGACTGTTATTTTTTCCTTCACGGGTCGCGTCGATCTTAGAAAAAGACAGCAAGCGAAAGGAAGGAGAGAAGACGAGCGGGTGGATGAAAGAATGTGGGGAGCGATTGTGAATAGACGAAGTTTAAGTAAAGTGATTATATATATATATTGTAAGATAGAAGCGCCGACAATTGGGCCCGCGATGTGGTGTAATTCGGCAGAACTTCGTAAAATCCGTTAAGATTGGTTTTGTAAGTGGGATACCTACTCCCACCTACTCCCATTAGCGTGGTGAAGAAACGGACAAAGTTCGAGTCCCGACCGGCGATTAAGTTAATAAAGATTCTCTTACAATATCGAAGAATATTATGCCTAAACCCACAACTAACGCTATAGTTGTGAAGCAATAATGGGGAATTAAAATTTATTCGTCATTTATTTCTTGTTTTGCAATCATTAATTTTATCATATCAATTTTTTATCTTCAAACAGAGATTTAACCACCTCCGCTGGCAAGAAATGCTCGGGCGCGTATACCAGAACAGTTCAGTATAACTCGCTGGAAGGCGTGTTCGATGCCTTAGAAAAATCGGAAAAAGATTTATATTTTCTAAGCTAATTCATTTTCGACCTACGACTTTCAATACTTTGTTAAAAGGAATATAACGCAACGATTGATGTTAAAATTATACAAATATAAATAGTAAATTTGTGTGCCATGCACGTCGTTGGCGATTCTGTGACAAAAGCATTACGACGTGCGTGGCAGGTCTTTTCAGCGCAAGTGGTTAAAGTATAGAAAGTTTGCTTCCTTGAGATGAACATCGACTGGAAAAACTTAATTTCCTTGTTTTTGGAATAATCAATTTTTCTTCTAACCTAGTTATGAGTTAATATAACTACATTAATATAATAATAATAATTTATTTAAATTTTATTTTATTATTATTGATAATTTCGATTAAAGTTGCATTTTCAGTATTATTAAGAACGTAAAATTTTAGGTTATATTCAGATAAATAAGAATTCCAAGTTGGTTATAAGGGATTATTGCAATCCTTTAGAGATGGATTGAAGTTATTAGCTAAAGAATTCCTTTTATTCGATCAAAGAAATTTATTATTTTTGATAAGACCATTATTAATATTTTTGTCGTACTGGAACCTTCGTATATATTAGGGTGTCCCATAAGTTTCTTCCCTTTTTTTGATGCAAAATGAATACACGATATTTGTTGTTTAAGGTGAATTTATTATGTTATATATGAACCGTTCTGTTCAATAATCTTCTTCCATCTCTCAGGAAGCCTCATTATGCCCTCTTTCCAAAATTGTTGAAGCTTATTTGCAAAATGTTCATCAAGGTGTGTTTTTATTTCGCTTACGGATTTGAAAGATTTACCACGGAGAGAATTTTTTAAGGAGAGGAACAAGTAATAATCGGTTGGAGCAAGGTCTGGGGAGTACGGAGGATGAGGTAGAACGTCCCAATCAAACTGTAATAATTTTTGCCTTACGGCCAACGCAACATGCGGTCTTGCGTTGTCGTGATGGAAAACGACGCCTCATCGGTTCGCCAATTCTGGCCGTTTTTCTGCTATGGCGGCTTTCAATTGATCGAGTTGATTGCAATATTTGTCAGCATTGGTCGTATCACCTTGAGGAAAGAGCTCGTAGTACACTACACCTTTCCAGTCCCACCAAATGCACAAAAGAACCTTCTTCGGATGAAGTCCAGGTTTCGCAACAGTTGAAGGTCTATTTTCCTTAGACCAAGTGCGTTTTCGATGCACATTTTGGTATAAAATCCAAGTCTCGTTTCCAGTGACAAGCCTCTTTAGAAAAGGATCCTTTTCATGTCGCTGGAGAAGCAAATCGCACGTAGAGACGCGGTTCATAACGCCGGTCTCCGTCAATAGGTGTGGAACCCAAACTTCATATTGATTCGCATATTCCATCTTGATTAAACGCTTATGTACCGTTGTTTTGGGAATATTAGTGGCATCCACTATCTCACGCACACTATATCGCGGATTTTCAGTGAGCATAGTTTTGATAATGTCCGTATCCGTCGTTGCTGGGCGGCCGTTGCGGTCTTTATCTTTCAACTAAAAATTACCAGCTCTAAATTTTTTAAACCAATTTCGGACGGTCCTAATAGTCGTAGTACCACTCCAGTAAACGGTGCAAATCTCCTCTGCAGTGTCCTTTGCACTATTGCCTTTTTTAAAGCAATGAAGCGTAACATGCCGCAAATGCTTCTTTTGGCTCTCCATATTGAACGGTGCAGAAAAAATTTAAAAAGAGACTTTGTCACCAGCGAAACGTACTTTGAAACAGCTCTAGGACGACTGAAACGGATGCCATAAACGGCTAAGAGATAAGTCTGCATATTTATATAAACACAGCCACTTAGAGTCACTCATAGCGTGGCGCGGAAGAAACTTATGGGACAACCTAATATATAAAACAAAAGTTTCGGTTTATACGTTCGGTGCGATACGGGACTGCGTAGAAGGCATAGGCCAGGTGGCGGACCATAAACGTGACAAAATGACGATCGCCGGCGAAACCGTGCCTGCAGTCAGTCACAGCCGAAACATAGTATTGCACGGACGTTCTTACTTTACATTGTAGTTTTACATATTCTTGGTCCTTCTGCATTCTGCTAATTTTAAGATTCCTACAATTTTTAATATCTATAATTTTATAAATTATTTATCCTTGAATTAATTTATATACATTAAATTATAGGATAATTTTATTTATCTTATTACTCAGATTGAGTGGTTTTCCAGTTTCACTTATTAGTTGATCGTAAAAAAGAAATTATGGAATATTAGGAGCTTTGCGATCTGTTTCTCAAATAGTATATTTAGAGATTAGGGTGCCTTTAATATTACATATTTTTATATTATTAAAGGAAGGATTTAGATTTAAAGATATTGTATCAAAAATATATTACATTTATTTTTATATTATTCCCAATTTAATTAATATTTATTATGAGAGCATTAATTGAATTAAATCGAACTCTTTTTGATTTAATTGAAGTAGAGACAGAATTAGTATCAGGTTTTAATGTTGAATATTGTAGGAGAATATTTGTTATAGTTTTTGTAGCTGAGTATGCCAGAGTGATTTTTATAAGATTAATTTTAACAATAATATTTTTGGGATTAATATATTGATCTACTTTAATTGAATCAATATTTTTAATTTATTTATTATTATTGTTACGAATTCGGGATGTTTTACATATATATGTTGAAGAGATTTATTGAAAATTAGTTTAATTTATTCAATAGTTATTTATAAGGATAAAAGGACGCTCAACTACTTGTGTTCCTAATCATGTTAATAAAATAAAGTTCATAATATATAATCAATAATATAATTGATTTATAGGGTAAAATATATTAGCTTTTATTTCATAATTTTTATAAAAAGGTAAAATGAATAAAATTAAAATTGAGGTAATTAATAAAATTACTCCTACTTTACTATCAATTGAACGAAAAATGGAATAAGCGAATAAAAAATATCATTCTGGTTTGATATGAGGAGAGATAACTATTGGAATAGCTTCAATAAAATTATCAAGATCTCCTAAAAAATAAGGATATCGAAAAATTAAAATTAATAATATTCATAGTAAAATAATTACAGTAATTGAATCTTTTAAAGTGAAATACTTTCAAATAATTTGAATGAGTAAAAATAATCCTAATAGTGAGCCATAATTTCACCAATAATTAATATTTACATGCGTGTGGAGTACAATTAATCTATTAAAAAATATTTTAGCTATAATATTTGCATGAGTAAATTTATTATATTTTTTCATTAATATTTAGATCTTAATGCTTTTTTAGAAACAAAACAAATTTTATAGATTATGTAAACAGTAATATGATAATTATTGTAACTATTAATCAAATTGTATAATTTAAATAAATTTGATTTAAATTTAATTTATTACATACTAAATAATTTCATTTATAACTTTTGTAACGAAAGTAAGAAATTATGATAATTGTAAATATTAAACAGATTCTAGTTTCCGAATTAATAATTATATATACAGAATCGTTTATAATTCCGCAGAAATAAGCAAATACACCTATTAGTCCACTTAAAATTGAAATTTTAATTAATATTCCATTAAATGAATTTTTAGTGAATATGTATATGTATATTGAAGAATATAATATTAATGAAATTAATAAAGTTAATTGAGAATTGGTATTTTAATTTTAAAAAATTTTAAAAATACAATTAAAGTTATTATTAGTGAGATATAAAAAAAGATTTATAAAAATTATGGTATTTATTATTAATATAAAACTTCAAAAAATAGTTTAGTACAACAATAATTTTGGGGATTATAGAAGTAATATAAATATTTTTTTGACATTTTGACTAAAAGGAATCTTCATAATTATAATTTACAAAATTATTGCTTCATTAAACTATTTAGTGTAAATGCATTAGAATTTTAAATTTAATTTTTATTTAGTTAATATTTTTCATATTATTAACTTTAAGAAATCAGTTTTTTATAATATTAATTGGATTGGAATTTTTGATAGTTATAATAATAATTTTTTTAATAAATTAGATTAAAATTAATGAATGATTTTTTTAGTATATCCAGGATTCTCAGTTTGTGAGGCTGCTTTAAGGCTATCGTTAATAGTAAGGACATCTAAAATTGGTCACCAAAAAATTGGATTAGAAATCCTTTTTTATAAATTATTTGAAATTTATTTATCTCTTATTGAATTTATAAAATTATAAATTAATATTTAAAAAAAAATAATATTTAAAAAAGTTTAAAAAATTTTTATAAATATTTTTTTTCTTGCAGTATTATATTTAATTAGAGTAGCTATTTGTAATGAAATTTGACTCTACAAATATTTTTTTAAATAGATATGTATTAACTTTTAAAATACTAAGCATCTTTTAGTTTAAATTTAATTTGATAAATTTTTGTTTCTTTTTCTTTTTTATTATATAACTTCATTTAATAAATTAGTTTAAATTATTTAGTTCACTAATTTCTTAAAATCTTAGTATGTCACCCGACTTCTTATTGATTAATATTCATTTTAAATTTTAGTTTTTTGAAATATAATTATCTTCTTAAATCAAATTTTATGAATTGGCTATATAAGTTAACGAATATATTTTTTAATATATAAGAATAAATATAAGAAATTTAAAAATAATTGTTGAAATTCCTAAAAAACATAACATATATATGTCGGAATTTATACGATTATCTAAATATTTTAAAAATTGTAAAACTGAATATTTAGAGTCCTGAAAAATATACATGTCGTTTTCTTTGAAATTTGATAAACACATATTTACAAGTCACGAAATTAAATTTTTTTTAAAGTATAGAACATTTTTGATAGATCACGATAAATTCATAAAACGATACGAAAAATTTTGCAAAATTATTCAAAATTAATGAAATTGCAGGGTATTTTTGTTAATCAATTAGTAAAATTATTAATCAAATTATCTACAATTTTAACTGTAACTTTTGTAATTCTCACATTTTTAGTCATTTTTGCAAGAATTATTTATTGGTTTTTAAAATATAATTCATCAAATTATACAATTTATTTATCTATTTATTTTCTCTATTTTAATTTTTGTTTTATGTTATGTTGTTAAATCAAATTGTATGCTTTATTATAATGAATATATTTAAATATATAAGAGTATATAATCACAATTAAAGAATTTTTCAATTTATTATATCTATTACAGAATTTTTATCAACATATCAATTATTTCTGAAGGATTATCAAGAATTTATCAGATACTATTATGAATCGTCAAATAGATTATCGTGACCTTTTAAATGATTACACTGTATTAATCGAGCGCAAAGATTTGACTGTTCAGAAAATTCAAATTTTAGAAGAATTAAAAAAATTTTTATTGGTCTATGAAAAACTTTTAATTATGAATGAGAGAATTTTATCTAATCATCGTGAAATATTAGGTATTTTAGAATTTAAATTAAAAGATTATAATAATACATTATTATTAGTATTGTTTTAAATTTTTATTCTGCTTCTTTTGTTTTAATTTTCTTATGTACTGTAATGCGTGTTGCAATTTATAAATCATCATTAAATAATCATGAAAAATTTAAAGAAATTTTGGAAATTTTAGGTTTCATTTTAATTTATATGATTTGAATTAGAATACTTGCTTATTATGGCGTGTATTTTTATGAATAATTGTTTTAAATAATTTTAAGAATATAAATATTTTAATTAATCATGGATGTAATGTATTCTTTTTATTAAGTTTTATATTTGTATATTTTAGGAGATGGGTGGATTGGTGAATTATATATTTTCAGAATATGGATTAAATTTTTATAACATAAGATCAACAATTTTATTATTTTGGGTTAGTGAGTTAGTAATTTTAGCTTTAAAAAGGTGGTGCATATATATATATATATATATATATGTATTTATAATAAAATTAGCGAAACTATCTTCTGAAATAAATGATAAAGAACTTTCAAATAAAAAAAAGTTATTCAATAGACGTAGCGGAATTGAACACCGTCTATCATCCATTATCGAATTTTCCCTTAAAACATACTGTATGTATTTAGGGTGATAAAAATTTGGAAACATATTCATTAACATGTCATTATTTATTATGTGTGTGTAATTACACAATGAAATGTTTTATCTGTAATAGAAAAATCAAATTAATTTGTAATGAAATACAGAAATGACCAGTCAGTAAAAATCGTACAAGTTGATGTTGGCCGGTGTGGCTATAACTGGAGGAAAAACTTAGAACCCATAATGTTACGAATAAGTAAAACCTAAGAGCCACCTTACAAGAGGAATATAACACACCTAGAATTTTGCGATAATGTAGTAAAATCTATTCCACGACGATTACAACCAGCCGAAAATAGTAGTGGTTTCTATTGTATTAACTGTTTTATTGATTACAACGATGTTCCATACCACCTGCACAATTTTTACTGGCTGATGATTCCTGTACTTTATTACCAAATACATTTAATCGTTGTAAATCAAGAAATAAACAACGAATAAAGTTTAATGCTCTCATTATTGCTTCATAACTATAGCGTTTGTTAGGGTTATGGTATAATATTCTTTGATATTGTAAGAGAATCGTTATTAAAGTAATCGCCGGTCGGGATGCGAACTCGAACTTTGTCCATTCCTTCCTCCTGGAAGGGGGTGGGGTATTCACGCATACAAAACCAAACCTAACGGATTTTACGAAGTTTCGCCGAAGGTCAATCGACGACGGAAAGAACATTTTACGTCGTCGATCGCAACGCAATTCCCCGAATTATGCCGGATCGCAGACCCGACCGTCGGCGCTTTTTATTTTACCCATCCATATAAAATTACTTTATTTCAACTACGTCTATTCTAATTTGTTGCCCACAAACTTTCATCCACTCGCTCGTCTTCTCCCCTTCCTTTCAGTGAAGTAAAAAATACTGACTACATTTTTTTTATATTTGGCTTTTTCTTACAAGAAGGCTTTACTGTATTATTAGCAATGCTTTATTTATTGCTTTTACGCTGGTACTCACCCACCCGCGTTGATTAAAAAATCCAAGTACCATGAAATTCTACTGGGACTTACCTGTAACAGTAAAGTATTACATGTTAATTAAACAAAACAATTTTTAATAAGTTTAAAATACGTTTTGATGTAACAGTTACATTAAAAATCAAATATTTATATAGCAAAAGAAAATAGACTAGCAAGAAATATTACTTATAGAAATGAAGTGATATATCCACTATTATTATTCGAATACTCAAATAACCATGTATACAACTACTTGAGTTAACACTTAACCGACCGAAGGGGGAAGAGATCTCCCATTTTGTCCTCAAGAAAGCGTTGCAATTGATTCTGTTTGCTTTTATTGTTAGTTAGTCTTGACTTAGTACTGTTCATAAATCTTTCAAAATACAATTTTTAGTAAATTCAACATCAGCTTAGGACCAGGCTAATAACAAAAGTAACTACAATCAGTGGCACAGCAATGTCATGGAAAAAATGAGAGATCTCCGCGATCGGACGAACTAATTGAAATAAAACACTTATTTAACTTATCGGACAAAAAGATTTGGGATTCTTCAATACTAAAATAACAAACTAATAAATTTTAATACCATAATATTCCATTTTAGTACCACTTTCTTATAGCTAACATAGGTTATTACGTGAAAAGTCGTAATCAGACATCCCCGAGTACATCAGTTTGTATTGATGTCATCAAATCAGTTTTTGCCTGATGATTACAAAAATGTTAAAGCTTTAAGTAATTATAAAAACACCCATGAAGTTTAAGGAAGTGCTGATTTATGTAGTTCCTATATACTACATACTATTATGCTATTTTTATATTTTTAAGAAATTTTACTCATCTAACATGAATTTGCTATGTAGTGCCGGATTTTACAGACATTTCTGAAGAAGTCGTTATTCGGTAGAGGTGTCAAAGCGGTTTTCGATTTTCATACAAACAGAAAAAACATTCATCAGAAATTTATCGCACAGCGTTTTGCCATAATATGGCAGTCGCTTGTCTCTACATGCAAACAGAACCCGTAGTTATGCTTAACTGCTATTGATACGCTGTGATAACATTTAGCCGTATATTTAAGGGTATATTAATAATGTTAAGCTTTTATATATTCTACTAATTTTTAAGAGTTATGTTGGGTAATTATTTTTAATTTTGTCAGAAAGTACATATTAAATATACAACAAAAATTACCTTAAACATCCTGCAAGTAAAATTATGTTGCGTCCTCTTCATCGCTCATGACTGTCCAACAGTAATGAAGTAGTAAAAACGATTAATTTCTATATTTTTTATTTACATTTTACGCGTATACGTACGCCGAATTCGGTAGGTTGTACGAACACTTACGCGGCCGACTGTATTTCATCCTTATTTCCCTATTCCCTATATTTCACTGTTTCCACTTCATTTTCACTGATGACACAATACATACGAATACAGTCGGTACGTTCATAAAGAAATATTAAACTTTTATTAACTTTCAACAGTTTACATCCCGACATAGACTCGCGATGGCCAAGACAAGTTTTCGATCCGCTCGCGACGGTTGGTCGAAGCCATTTGAAGCAAAAGCTCATCTTTGCCACACCGTTTCTTCACAGTTTGGAATATGTGTCTGTATGCATAACGTGTGTAGATGTGTATCTGCGACGCAATTGAAAGAAACAAAACACAGTGCCCGCCCCGAAAGTATAGCGTGATCGTCAATGTAGGTATCAAATGTTACCGAAAAATCAACACACGGGACGAAATCAAGGGGACCCCGCTTCAACGGTCGAGATTTCAAATCGTATAATTTAACGCTATGAAACAGACGAGCGTGCACTTGTTTTCGGCGGATAATATTATTGTCTGGTAATAAATGGCCTATTGGGGGGGACAAGCACAGTTATAACAAAGAACTTCTGTTGTGCGAATGCGACAGATTCCGAGTGAGCGAGAGGGAACAAGCTATAAATCTTGCTGGAAACTTCGACGATTTCGATTTTAGTACATAGGTATCATATTTCCGGAGAAAAAGACAGAGTCAATAGTTTCTCTCATTCTGAAGCTTTAATTCTCTTCGGACAACGCAGTTTTAATACATTGCATGCGGGAAACGTACTTTTACGTTTTACTATCGAAAAAAGATTTTTTTCTTTTTTCTTTAAATATTCATACAGCATATACTTTAGTATAAAATAAAAGAGAGCTTCGTTGACAAAACCAAAGTAATTGTCGATTTATTGCGATTTTACCGAACGAATTCACGAAAAATTCACGAAAAAATGCCTGCTACAGTTACTCACAAAATTGAGCGTACACACCTGTGTTGGTAACGATGATTAGCGGGAAAATAAACAAAAACAGACATTTTTGAAAATAAAAACAATATATTGCTTATTTGGATATTTCAACAGGTAATCCCTTGAACAAAATTTTAATAAAATGAGCTGTTTACCTACATTTAACACTAAACGTAAAAACACTCTTGTTTCGTCGTCACATAATTGAGCGTACAGTTAGTTTAATATTAAGAAAAAAAAAAGAAAAGAAAAAGAAACCGAGCTTTGTAACACTTATTATGCATTTTCTCGATTCGACATTTGTTCAGCCATCTCTATGTCCAGGTACTGCGTTACTATGTTACGCTTAATCGTCATTTGCCATTGTTTATTAGTAAAAATTAGGACACAATGGCTTCCAACAGATCAGAGACCGATATTTCTGTACGAAAAATTGCAGTAAAATTGCACTGTGAAGGCAAATCGTTCAGACAAATTGCTAAAATAATAGGAAGTAATAATCTCATTCTATAGTGCAGAAAATGATTGATAACTGGATCGTTTATTTTTAAAGTGCCCATTTAAAGCCCATTTAAAGCCCATTAAAAAAAAAGAAAAAAAAAGAGATATCTCGAGATATATAAACTTTTTATTTATAACTAGTTAAAAAATGCCCATCCCTTGTCTAATTTGAAATTGGCCGGTAAAAGTAATTGCGTAACCATCGATTATGAAAGTGGTGTAAGTCGAATTTGTCAGGCATTACGAAAAAACAATTTCCTATACACACCACAGAATTATCATGATGTCATAAAAGAATATAGACAACACAATAGATTCATTTCACACGAAATGAAACTAGAGGATTTCATTTCAACAAAAAATCTACAGAACGCAATCGAAAAACACATGAACAGTAACACTATCGGAAGAAAAGTAAATTGGTAGCAAATATGTTGGATGAGGTTTCTTAAAAGTGCACTATATACTACATTATATAAAACACCGATGCAGGACAAAGAATTTAACAGTTTCAGTTTATTACACGTTCGGAAGGACCGTCAGAATTTGAAGAAGTCGCTCTGGCGCCTTTATATCACAATGTTACGCCTATCTCTTACGAAAAATATAAGGATATGGAGCAGTTATTACCCTATATGCCTCCTGTCCATCATCAATATTTTGAAACACTGCCACATGAAGAGCCTAAGTTAATACCACTAATATCTTATGTTAATTTTTAAAATATAATTAACGTCCAAAATTAAAAATACTACTTCTATTTTATGTCTTATTATTATTTGTAAACAAAATTGAATTAATATGAAATATTTTAAATGATATCTGATTTTTTTAGATTGAAATTAAACGATTCACTAATTTTGAAAGTGGTGTAAGTCCACTTGCAGCCCGCTAATGTACATTATTTTAGTTAAATTCGCCTAAAACAAATTTCTATGATCAAATTACATATCGATAAATCAATAAAAATTAAATTAATCTATATTTTTTTATTGAGAGATATGCTAACCTTCAATTTTCTCGAAACAAGAGAAAATGGACTTACACCACTTTCAAAATAAACGGTCCATATGTAAGTTTCTCTTTTCTTTGTTTTACGTCAAAAGGCAGAAGGCACAAGGAGCAGCAGGCGCATTATAAAGACGTCTGCAGAAATGTGAGCGATTCTGTAACTTGTGGAGAAATGGGCAACCAAGTTTCTAACTGAAGTTGTTGCCTCGGTATGAAAAGGGGCCATTCAGCTTTTAATAGGATCATTAGCGTTTTTTGCCACGAGGCAGGAATAGGTAAGAAATGTTTGAACCTTTTAGACAGATAAATTAATCTAAGACGATACCTTTATCGGATGCAGATAAAGTGTTAAATAATTGTTTAAATAACATTTAAGCAAATATTATTTAATACGAATAAACGGTAGGGATGATTAATCTGAACAAGAATAAACGGTGAACTTGAATAGAGTTGAAAAGGGCTATAAAATTTTAATTATATGATAATCTAGAGTCAAATAGATTAATTGATATACTCTGCCAGCAATTAACCTGTAAATAATCTAATGTATTCACAGTATGAAGCTATTAAGTTCTAGTTAACTTTTTTTATGAATTAATTTAACAAAACTTCTTAAACCCAACACTATAGAAAGTTAAATTGAATTTGTAACACTAAAAAGGTGTATGTGAAAGATACAGTACTTCATCGAAAACAAAAATTATAAGCAATAGTTTTGAAGACTTTGATGTTCTCCAGTAAATAATCTCTTGAAATGCTTTTTCCGTAATCGCAAAAACAAACGAAACTAATTTTAAATTGCAACAATTAATCGAATATGTTTAAAAAGCATGCATGTAAATAATTACGCATTTTACCTTTATAATAGTAGTTACATCCAATTTACTGCTATTTCTTCAAAAAAATTGCTGTATCTACGCTGTAATGGTCAAATGTATTTCACAGAGAACAAGTTTCCTAAAGCCTCATCTTCCTCTACAAACAGCTTGAAAAACGACGAACAAACGCCGAAAGAGTGATCGGTTATCGTATGCTCTCGCGATCATTCAATTAGTGATCAAACGGACGCTGGTTGAACCGTCGATCAAGGCGGTTGGGCAATCAGGCCAAGTGCAACGATCGAGGAATTGTTCGATGAATGAAAGAGGCGGCAAGGGTCGAAGGTATAAAGAGATGGTTAGCGAGAGAGCAGGTGTTGAAGTAATTGTCAGGGAAGGGATAAATAGGTGTGCCAAACTAATATTATATTTTTGCACACTTCGCGGTGAGCCTCCATATTTCACCCCACGCAGAGAGCCGTATCCGCTACCCGGCGCGAAAGGGGTGGCAGAAAAAGCCGGAGGAGTAAAGAAAGGATAAAGAGGGGTTTTCCAGGGAACCGGATAGATAACAATCTTCTTGCTGTACTGAGAAATGATTGGCAATCGAAGTTGGTATTGCTGGCCTAGTGGACGACCGACCGAGTCGTGAGCTGAGATGTGCATTTGCTCCTATTTCCAAGGAGGAGAGACTCGTTAACCAACCTCCATCCACGCATTCGACGATTTCATCGGTAGACTTTCCTTTCTTTAACCCTTCGACCTATAACCACGAGTCTGACTCGTGGTAAAGAATTTGTGCCATAAACAAAAGCCACGAGTCAGACCCGTGGTGTAGAATTTGTGCATAAGGTGCCTTGTGTTATTATTAAAACAAGTGATTGGAGTTATTCCACATCAAATATTTTTCCTTTGATTATGATTACACCCTAGACGTCTTAAAATTGCTATTTGTACCTGAACATTGTTTATTATTTCACAATTCCTTTCGTTGCACTAAAATATATGTCATGAAAAGTATACATTTTGCGCTAGTTCGGGACACGGCTGAACAGTTGAATGGCACGGCGCGCAACCGACTTTCTTTTTTACTATAGCTCGC
The DNA here is from genome assembly GCA_033822845.1 of Tetrapedia diversipes. Classification (NCBI taxonomy): domain Eukaryota; kingdom Metazoa; phylum Arthropoda; class Insecta; order Hymenoptera; family Apidae; genus Tetrapedia; species Tetrapedia diversipes. The sequence goes on along the minus strand of JAOPTO010001099.1, from coordinate 25,489 downwards.
GCAATTGCCAGATATCGTGTAGCCCAAGGGGTTAACGCAGCTTCCGTCGTCGCAAAATCAAAGCATCTCGACCGGAAAGTTGGTCCCAGACGTTTCTTGCTTCGAGGGAGGGGGGGGGGCCTTTAAACAAAAGCCTCCACTATTCTCTGTCCATCGTATTATTCTTTCTTCCGGCGAGAATGAAAAGATTCGGAGATATGGGAACGATCTTTTGTATCCGGGAACATTCGATCGAACGACTGATGAAAGGGAAAAAGGAACGTGTTTTTGCATTGCTGTACCTTTCCTCGTGCAGCTCGCTTGGTTCTAATTATTCTTAATGTAACAATGGTAGGAAATCTGTATAACTGATTTTAATGTTGATTACAAGTATTACGTCTATTTTTTCCTGATACTAATCTTGTCTACAAATGTAACACTTATCGACGATACAGTAAAACGTCGGTTATCCGAATTAATTAGGGAACAGCTCTGTTCGAATAAATGGTTCTTCGTATAATTTGTTTGAAAGAACCAAATTTCGAATCATGTCGTAAAGCAAACAGAAATTAAACGATTTGCAAATATGATTAATATTTGATTATGATAAATATGATGTTTTTTTTCTGAAAGAATAAATACTTAATAAGAAAGACAGAATATAAAAATAGATTAACCATTTTTAGACGTAAATCTTCAAATAGATACATGCATGACCTAACCTGTACGCACCGATTCTACCGATGGCGTCTTGCCGTTCGCCAACTTAATCTTGAACGACTGATTCAATATGGTGTTACGTGCTTCGCGGCGTGTTACCGTACCGAATGATGTACGTTGTGATTATTGAGGGGCACCGAACGATGTGCCGTTAACGGATTGCGACTTGTTGAAAACGATATGTTTTTATACGATTGAATGCGTTTGATGCACCGAATGATGTGCTACAAAGCGTCCGACTGTTGACGCATAGATCTATACGAACGAGATCTATTTTACTACTATTCTTCTCTTGTTCTTATTATAGCGATGCGTTTGTTATACTAGCGATGCGTTTTTACTATTTTTCTATTAACTCGCGACGCCGAAGTGACTCGGTTTTATATGGAGGAGTTCGACTGGTCACTCCTCCATACCTCAAGACGATACGCTAATTGGTTAAAGTCAAAAAGTCAGGACTCCAATCAGCGTATGCCCTGAGTACCACCTACCCCCGTTCTTGTGCCCTTAGCACGCGTTTCGAGAACGGGGGTGGGGCAAGTCACTCGGAGCGGGAAGGTTTCCCGAATCTAGGCGACGAAGGGGAAATTCCGCTGGGCCCTATGTGCCTCTCGAGTGCGGTGGTCGGCTGGGCGCCAGGTCTATTGAAAGTCCCTTATTTACGACACGGGCTTGGCTATTGAGGAGATACGGTTGACTCGAAATTAGGACCTTTGTCCCTCTGTGGACGTTAAGCGGGTTTGAAATTAAGCAGAAATACGCGACGGTTTCTTTATCCTCAAAAATAGCATTACCGGCACGCTCATGTCGTAAATATGCCAAGGAAAACTTCCCGCTGTTGTTCCGTAGGTCGGAACATAACCTAAATTGGGATAATTGACATTTTACTGTATAATACATATGATTTACAAGATTCAATTATATGTAATTAAATATAATGGACTTTTATCGAATTTAATAGAATTTAAATCATTTTTAGCATTGTTCTTAGTGCCTTTAATTGAATTATTACAAGAATTATTTTATCTTTCAACTTGTTGATTTTCTGTGCATAACAGTTAATTTCATAACAAAACATAGTTAGTATCAATTTTCGTCCTTGCTTTCATTAACAAATTGCACGAGTAATTTACAAACACAAGAAATTGCATTCGAATACTTTTAAATTTTATGAGCTACACCGAAGAAGGTTCATTCTAAAATTATAAGGTATTTAAAATGATAAGGTTACTTTTATAAAACAATTTATGCATTTTTAATACTGTAAATATTTTCAAACATCTTAACTTATAAAGCCGCGTCCACATAGAAGAGAACAGTTCGCGAACAGCTGGCGAACAGCAGTGTGGACGCGGCATAACGATGGCCATTTTGAACAGTTATTATTTATATATTTGTAGGAATGCGATCGAGTGGATGCGAGTCTGGAAAAGTCGAAAGAGTACTTGAGTTGGGCGATTATTGCGTGAACGCAGAATGTTTAGGCTCGAATGTTTCTAAGGCGTGAAAGATGAGAACTTGAGAAAACATTGGGACTGAGAAATTCTGGGTGGTCGTGACCGAATGCATAGAGTAAGAAAGATTGACAATTAGAATGAAAGGAAACGAGTGTTTGGAAGAATATATGACGGGGAAAATGCGAGCACGGGGGGGGGGGGGTAAGCTTTTGACTAACGTAGAAGAAAGGTTTTGATTGTGAACATAGAAAGAGTGTTGAAGTTGCTAAGTTGTAAAGTCCTTTAAGTTTTTATTGTTAAATTGTTTTAAACATACTTTTATTAATATTTTAATCGCTTCACTTTTATTTTTCACACCTGAATTCCATCTTCCGTTCTACATTTTATAGAACTTTCATATACAGTCACCGAAATAATAATAGGTTCAGTATTCGCAATTGTATGTTCACTGTTCTTATTTCTATTTTCATTGTTAAAAACATATGACAGTGCTCGATAATTTTCCGCAAACATATCTTCTAACAACACTCCATCACTTAGTTCAGCGGAGGTAGCCTAAATATTAGCACATATTTTTTAAAGAAATTTAAAAAGAATTATAGTATTGGTGATGCGAAATAATCTTAGGTTCAAGGTATTATTTTCAAAGAATACATTTGATGTTACAAGTTTTTGACTTTTTTTCAAGATTAATATAAAACTGTATGATCTTCAAGTGGTTTATATTGATTTTTAAGTTAAGTTTAAATTTGTATAACAGAATGGGCCGTGGAAAACGTCTAACGGATTATGAAAAGGGTCAGATCGTTGTTTCAAAGGATATGTGCCTCTCCAATAGAAGCATTGCAAAGAAAATTTGCAGATCTTCTAATTTTATAAAATTAGGCGACAAATATGGCAGTAAAAAATCTACAGGCCCTCCAAAAAAGCTTTCTAAGAGAGATAGAGGACAAATCTTACAGGAAATTCGAAAAAATAAAGTCAATGCAAGTCAAATAAAGATTAAATTAGACTTGCCAATAACTGTTCGACGTATTCAACAAGTTTTACGATTAAGTACAACCCTTCGTTATAAAAAACAAGCAAAAAATCCTCCTTTATCAGAACTTCATAAAGCGGAACCGTTAAAATTTGCCGAAGATCACATGTCGTGGGTTGAAAAGTGGAGAACAATGATTTTTTCTGATAAGAAAAAGGTCAATTTAGATAATCCGAATGGATTTCAATACTACTGGTATGATTTACGTGATAAAAAAGAAATAAAAATGATCGCAACTTTGGAGGAGGCAGTGTGATGATATGATGTGAGTTTGGATATCACGGTAAAACTCTGATTATATGGTTTCCGCCGAAGGTAAATACTCAAAAATACCAAGAAATATTAGAATTTGTATTAGACGAATATGGTGACGACATTGGAGGATAAAATTTTGTATTTCAACACGACAATGCGGCAATTCATCGTGCAAAATTTGTTAAAGAGTGGTTCCAAAAAATAAATGTTGAAGTTTTATCTTGGCCTTCAAGAAACCCTGACTTGAACCCAATCTTCGAAAGGTCTATACCAATGGAAAACAATATTCGAACGTCAATGTGCTAAAAAATGGCATTTGAGATGCGTGGTCTCAAATTGAATCGGAAACACTGCAAATTAATAGATTCAATGCCTAAAAGGATATTTCAAGTGATTCAAAATAATGGAGAATTTACTAAATATTAAGTTACTTTTATTTTTACATTAATATTATTATTTTGTAACTTTTTTAAACTTTTATTCAATATATATTGATAATACACGGGGTGATCCTATATTTGTTTCGCATGAAAATATTAATGATTTACAATTAAGAAATTCTTATTAACGTTAATAAAAATTACTCTATTAAACAGAACTATTTGGTTTTATTAAATACTTTAAAAGGTTATAATTATGATAAATAAAATAAAATATGTTACATAAAATGTACCTTTATGTTATAAAACTAAAGTGAATCTGACATTAATACAATGAACCTATCATTATTACGGTCACTGTATATTTACAAAATTACTGAACGTTTTTGTCTTCTGCACATCGAAAGTGGCTTCATTAGTACAAATTAATTATTTTTTTTTAGAAGTTTATTAATTAGAAATAATCAGTTTATATAAATGTAACCATTACCGCAGCAAGAAATGTATATATGTAAACTTGAATACGTAACTCAACTGGAAAATTACTTCGGATAGAAAAGTAAAATGGTTATTGACAATAATAAATATAATAGTAATTATAATTATAAATTTGACATGTAAAATTTACCGTGTCACAAAGATTTATTAAGAATAATTTTATAATTTAATAGAAGATCATAAAAGAAAAATCGTTTTAAAAAGGAATCCTAACATGACATTTTATCCCATTTTTATCCCGATCAAGTTTGTTTTTCAAATGAAACAGAAGTCAAAATGAAGTAACAAATAAAAAGAGAAGGTCGTTCAACAAAACATTAGAGTCGGATTTCGAGCAGATAGGACATCGAAGCTAAGGAATATCAAAGATGAAAAAGTAATGACCACCGCAAAACAGTTGTAGTGGTAATAAAAATAAAACGAAAAACCATGAACAAGGTAAAATGGAACTGATTCAAACAAGCAGCGCGTACGTGCTGCTTTTACCGTGTAATTGTCTTGCAATGACTGATCATTGAACATTTAACTGAATAAACAAAGTTGATACACTTCTTGATCAAACGGTTTCTAAAATATTTATTCGACCACTAATTTTACTGTAATTCTTATAAACACGTGACACATTTATTATGGTATCACAGTCCTAACATAGCAAAGATACTTTGCATTTGCAATAAAGTTTAGGGCTACCAAAATACAAGTGAAGTATAACATTTCTACAATTTTAATTTAATTCAACATTAAAGTAGTATGCAATTAATGTTAACATCCGATGACTCAAACAGTTAATCAGATTCGTTTCTTTTTATCCAAAAGATGCCAAAATCATTTATTAACCCTCCGCCTACGGATTCTGGGTCTTTTGTAACCCATGCTGAGAGTCATTCGAAAGCGATAACGTATACAATGACGGGCGGTACGTGGTAGGCGAAAAGTGACGATCGCACTAACCCATACACGCATGTGACTACATATACGTTTCCATCAGAGTCCGAAGTAACGAAACCGACGCGGCAGTCACCTTTTTGGCAACGCTGTGAGGAAGAAACGTGTGCAGTAAATCGAAACCAGTCTTTATTTCAAAGTTTACTTTGTGTTTCTTTCTCTTTATTATTGTTTTAACATTGTAGCATTATATTTTTTAGAATTTAGTATTTAATAGTTTACACTATTTTTATATTTAGTATTTAGTATCGTGTATTATTTTTGTATTTACTATTTAGATTTTAGTTTTCAACACTATCTAGGAACGTAAAAACAAAAGAGAAGTCGTCGGTATTGTCTCTGTGTAGGCAATGATAATAAATATACAGCCGTGTGCGATAATTGTGAAAGACCATCCATTTGCAGTGGCCATTCGAGAAAAATACAGCAAATTTTATATAGCATGCGTGACAATACGTAAATATACAATAAATATAGCTTGGACGTTTGATAATTGACGTTATTATTATCTGTTCCTATACGCTCCTATATCTTCCTATGAATCGGGTGTTTATCACTGCATATACAGTATCGGTGAGGTAGCGCGTAGCTTGGTGAGTCGCCTGGACAGTTCTAAATATGGATTAGTGGAACATCCGTGAGGGTCTCCAGCGGCCGATAGCTAGGCCGCTAAGCTTCAGTAGTCGGAGGGTTAACACGTTGAGCCCGGTGCCAGTCCCTGAGGACCGGCACTAGAATTTTCGTTTAGCTGGCGTCGGTCCGTCTAATGAATATCATCTATCATCTTCTGATGATGACAACCGTACTACTCTGAGACGTTTGGAACATAAAAATATTTCACTTGACGTGTCACTATCTTTTTCTCTTTCCGACACATGCAATGTTATGGGCAATAACTATTTTCAAAACTAAACACAACTTTCTTTTTACGAACAATCTATACGCTTCGGTAGGTCTTTTCCAATTGACCGCCTTTCGAAGGTACGTACGTGACTTTTTTATACATCATACGAGAATATGGTGAACAGAATCACACCAGTACACCTAAAAGGCGTCGAAATTAGCGCAACGAAGAATAATTTTTTAAATTTTTTAACGAATATTGCGACGTTATAGAATTGTATGCCAAATTGTTTGCATTTCCTTCCTGATGGAAGAAACCACCACCTTCCCGCGGTTTCCATCGAGCGGTAACGTGCATGTTGTATGTCATTAATTTGTAAATATAAAATCGAGTCTGTAGGCAATTTGCGGATTAGGTCGGCATTTGCATAAGGAGATCGGCATTTGTATAAGGAGAGCGGCAGAGACTAATAGTAAATGCCAATTGCCATTATTTTCTTTGGGCGGCCCGCGGATCAAAGTCAAGGTGTCGCCGCGTTCTCTTAGGTGCTGCGTTTTCTTTTCGGTGCCGCTTCAAACATCGCCTGCGTTTGTAAGAATAAGGAGTCACAGCCGTAAATCTGATCAAAGAAGATGCGAACAGCAGATGTCCCAAATGCAAAAAGCGTCACCGAAGTTTGCACCCAGTGGGGATGTTTGGGACTCCACGATTGTTACCGATGTGTAAAATCGCTCGAGCTCCGGGTGAGCTTGCACGTGGTGTGCCGACTAACAAGTTCAAATTATAAGACTCCGATACTATGAGACTATGTGACTATGTATCTTGCTATTTGACTATTAGACTATGTATCTTGCTATGTATCTTGTTATGCTCTTACTATATGAATGTGTTCTTACTATGTATCTTGTTATGATCTTACTATTTGATTGTGTTCTTACTATGTATCTTGTTATGATCTTACTATGATCCCGGCGCCGAAGTGACTCAGTTTTATATGGAGGAGTTCCACTGGTCACTCCTCCATACCTCAAGGCGATACGCTAATTGGTTAGAGCCAAAAAGTCAAAACTCCAATCAGCAGTATGCCCTGAGTGCCACCAACCCCCGTTCTTGTGCCCTTGGTGGGGTGAGCCACTCGGAGCGGGAAGTTTTCCGAATTTAGGCAACGAAGGGGAAATTCCTCTAGGCCCATGTGCCTCTCAAGTGCGGGTGTCGGCTGGGCGCCGGGCCTACAGAAACCACGGTTGACTTAGAAATTAAAGCTATTGTCCCTCAGTGGACGTTATGAAAATTCGACGAAAAAAGGCAAAGAAAAGGTTAAAATGTCTTAGTCCTCAAAAATAGCACTACCGGCACGCTCATGTCGTAAATGTCCCAATGGAAACTTCCCGCTGTTGTTTTGTGGGACGGAAGAGGCTCTCCCCGTTGAGAGACCTTGGCCGCGTATGCAGCGCAAGGGTCTAACAGGGGATATCGAAGGCGGGCATTTTTTGAAGGTCCTGATTGGTAAAGGCAGGAACCGCCTATCAGGCTAGGCGCGAATAAATACGGAGCCTCGGGAGAGGTCTTGATCTCTTTTAATCTTTAATCTTTAATCCTTAATCGTTCGTTAAATATCGTTGTATCAGCTTGTTGTAATAATCACCGTCATAATAGTTGCCATTTTAGAGACTATCCTGACAGTAGTCTATGTAGAAAACCCGTTAGGTCAACAAATAATTCCTACAAGTCAAACATATATTATTCCATCGGAGGCTGCTATAGCAAGCACGGTATTGGCCAAGAGTGAATACTCATTTTCACAAATTTAATTAAACCAGAGTATCAAAGTATTAGGTTGGTGCATATGAAATGTCGGATTTTTTTTACGTGCAAACGTTTCTCTTCCTGTTTTCGTTATGCTTTTGTTTTTGGCATAACCTCGTTTATAGTCGTACTGTCCATCGCCAGAGTCAGATTTCAACAAAGGAGATTTTCTCAAAAGTGTTCCCTTTTGTTATTTGTTTGGAATTTTGTACCGATATGAATTCAACCGATATTCGGGTAATTTTTTGGTACGAGTATAAACTTGGTAATAATGCTGCAAAAGCTGCACGCAACATAAACCAGGCGTTTGGGGAGAATACTATTAACGATCGAAAAGTGCAGCGTTGGTTTGAAAAATTTCGGTCTGGTGATTTTTCACTACAAAACGAACCGCGAGGAAGACCCAAAACAACCTTGAAAAATGATGATCTGAAGGCATTGGTGAAAGCGAATCCAACTGTATCCACGAGGGAACTTGCTACCAGGATGGAAGTTGACCATACAACGATATTGCGACATCTTTCTGAAATTGGCAAGGTGAAAAAAATGGATAAGTGGATACCGCACGAACTAACCGAGCGAAATAAGCTGGATCGGTTGAACGTATGCTCATCGCTACTAACCCGATTTCATCGAGAGCCATTTTTCGATCGGATTATTACCTGTGATGAAAAGTGGGTTATTTACGATAACAGGAAAAAGTGTGCTCGGTGGCTTGATAGGGATGAGCCTTGTGCTCATACTCCAAGGCCATCACTTCATCCACGGAAGATTTTAATCACAGTTTGGTGGAATGTGACTGGGGTAATTCATTACTCGTTCCTTCGAACCGGGGAGACAATTACGGCCGAAAATTACTGCCAGTACATTGAGGAGATGTACGAAAAATTGAAAATTATACGCCCATCGCTCGTTAATCGGCATGCCCCACTACTTCTTCACGACAATGTTCGGCCGCATACATCGCATAGAACAATTGCGAAATTAAATGAATTGAAATATGAAGTTTTGCAGCACCCAGCCTATTCACCAGATCTCTCGCCAACCGACTTTCATTTTTTTTAACATTTGGATCTGTTTTTACGGGCTAAACGGTATGAAAATGAAGAAAGTCTGAAAAATTCGATATCTGAATTTATTCATTCTAAAGATCAGAATTTAAATTTAAGACAGGCATCTATGCTTTAAAGTCCCGTTGGGAAAAGTGTATTGAAGCGAATGGAGCATATTTTGATTAAATAAACAACTTGTGAAAAAAGATATGCATTTTTATATATTGACTTGAAAATCCGACATTTCATATGCATCAACCTGATATTTGTCGTTTAATAATCTACATGTAGTTAAACACATTTTATGCTAAAATATCAAGCAGATTTTTAAATTTAGGATATAAAGGGCAGTCCTGTAACTTTAAGGGGTAACCACCATTATTTTTGAACAAATTTTATTCAAAATTTAACCAGGTCTCGAGAGGAATATATAAAATTGGAATATAAAATTTCATTGAAATCCATTCAACCGTTTAGGCGTAATCGTATTAACAAATGCGTGAATCTAAAAAAAAATTTCATTTTTAAATAGTAAAAACATGATTAGGGGGTCTCAAAACGTGTTTTTTCGCGATAAAAATTTTTTCGAAATTTTTTTTCATTACGAGACAACATCCTTATATGTCGAAAAATGGAAATAGGCAGTCAAGATCTCGCGCGGCTCATGACGCTGACTTGCTTTCCAACATAGGATGAATTTCAGCGCTTCAAGAGCGAGAGAGAAAGACTCATTTGTTTTCTCTCTCGATTTCCCGAAGTCGTCCGAAACGCTGACCTCACGTACACGCGTCTCCTGTGGTAGTGTGCGTAGTGGTGGGAGGTGTTCTCGAGGACTCCGGTCGCCAATCTGTCATCACAGAGCTGCGGGGCTCTTTAGCTCCGTACGCAAATGTTATTTATTTTATAAAAAAAAAACATTTAAAACTCATTCTGAATCGATTAACGAGGATTGTAGCTCCGATTCTATCTCTCAGCCACTTGTACTCGCTTTTCACCACACCCCTCCCCCATGACGCGCGTCGTCACTGTCGTCAGTAAATGTTTAATAGTTTCAATTCTTTACTTAAATAATAAGTAATTATCTAATAATGCCATATATATATATATTATCTAATTTGTTGTAAAAAACACTACTTATACATGAATAAATAGATATTTTTTCTTATGAATAAATAGATTAGTTTTTTTATATCAAAAAACTTTATTTATGCGAGTGCTATTTATTGTTGGCACGAAAAAATTTCGTGGTTCTTTAAAAACTTTGAAATTTTGTAAATTGTAATTTTAGATTCTTCCGACTCAAAAGGTTACCGACGATTAGTGGAATATCCGTGAGGATCTCGAAGGACCCATAGTCAGGCTGCCAAGCTTCTGTAGTCGGAGGGTTAATAGTAAACGAGGATTCATCTTTCCAGTAGTATGATGATTCTATCAAAATCTCCTTGATTTGGATCAAAAAGACTGCCCATATATATCTATACATATTTCTGTTATCTTACTTTAATTATAAATATTCATAATCAATTTTACAGGATACAAACAACGTTCTGCTAATTTTCCACATTTAATTAAAATTGATAGCGCTTAAAACAGAGTTTATGAAATTTGATACTAGAGGATTTAATCTACAACGTAAAATTATAAAACTATTAAAACAAACCTATCACAGATATCAGGTACAACAATTTACCATTTAATCTGATAGAACGTTGATAATCTGTACGTCATATTGTTTAAAATAAATTTTCTGAAAAAACGATAGATATCAAGTATTTTTTAAGGACTATATTATGTGTTCACCAATATATGGTATTTCTTTACTAAATCAAATTTCCGAAAAGTCGATTGCTTTAATGGATTTCTTTCCATTTGTTGGAATCATTAAAATTTCACTATGTTTTTGTTAAAAGTAGTTTCGCATATGTATAATGCATGACACTTCATACACGAGACTGTGAAAATGTGCCGTATGCTACACAAAGGCACCGAAAAATCTGCCGCAGCGAACGTGTTAAGCTGTTTCCGGCCATAGCGCTGATATAAGTAGCCCAATGCGAATACGCGACGAATCGATTACAGAGCAGCGTTTTATTTGTGAGAATACAATTATCTCTCTGGGCCTATGTCTGAAAGGCATCGGGGGTTAAGTGCAATTTATGCCCTATATTGTAGTTAAGAGAACAATTTTATGGAGGAAATTATAGTACACGATCGCTGAATAGATTGACGATGCCGAATAAAAATGTTTCGTTGACGGCAAACGCGTAATTACACAGCTGAGATGCGCAGCTTACACGCTCGACCGCTGCAATGTGCAATCGCCCGAGTTAACTTTCAGTCAAAGATCATTCTTTCGGCGAAATCGTAATTCGCGATTGCTCTCGATATGTGGAATGTCGAACCTGAGCTCAGCGGTTGGCTTCGAGACAAATGGATTTCGTTCCCGTGAATGTATATAGTTCATACGAGGTAATCAATTTTGCACAGGGAGAAAAACTTATTTTAACTTTTCTATAAGTTCGATCGTACTGCTCGCAAAAAAACGTTGGATAACAGTTTTGTGCACAACCGACAAAAAATTTGGATGCATTAAAATCTTTGTGAAAATATAACTATATGTTATTTGTGCGTTCTTTGCAACTGTGATGATCATTTTTATACAAAGAATTGGGACACTCACAGTGTAAAAAACAACTTACACACTAGAGAGAAATGATCAATTCGCCTAAAGATGGAATAAAACATACAGAGTATTATTAACAAAGAGTAATTTTTATCATGTTAAGCAACATAAAATATGTTTCAGTACGATGAAAATATCGAGCCCAGTACTTAAATTTTATACAAATTCGCTATTTTACTTATTTTATCTTAAGTTTGTTAAATGTTCGAATATTTTTGTGACCTGAAAGCAGCGACTTCTTCGTATGCCGTGTTCGTTCTTAATCGAACCAATATTTTTGTTGAAATTTTTGTTAACCGAAGTAAATTAAAAAGTATCCTCATAATTTGATAATTACTATTAAGATTGTATTAATATTTATTAGAATGTTAGAAAAAAATTTAACATTACGCTCAGAAAGTTGTTGAACTAGTGTACTATGTGATCGGTGTGACGACTGCTCACGCGTAACTACGGCACTGCTGCAGCAGCAGTTCGGCAGACAAGCGAGCGATGGGTCGCATGGCTGTGAAATGTCGTGTCTGCGTTGCCGACAAATGTTTCCTCGAACTGTTCGACTTCGAAGTCGCTTTACCATTTCTATTGCACGGTTTCTACTTCAAAAAAGTCTACAAAATCCGACGCAATGTAGTATTTTTATGCTAGACATCGAACTATTCGTAAATATGAGAAAATATCGGAGTAAATATCAGAAAGATACGAATTTCGGCGCCTTTTTAAAACTTTGTCTGATATTTATAACTAAGTAAAAGCTTAAAAAATTATAACTATTCACACTGGCATATTCAGGAATCTCTCCTCTATCTTTTGAGCCGAGTTAGACCTGTGTAACATTTTTAGTTCCGACGCAATACCTCATTTTTGCTCAAGATCTACTTTTTTAACAAAAATTCGTGTTTTTTGAAAACTGAGGGTGACAGAGCAATTCTACTTCCGGATTCTTATTTGGGTAGTTTAGCCCTACAAGTATCACGTAGTGGTTATAAGGAAACAAAAATCGTGTTGATCAGTGTTATTGGACTGAAACTCTTACCTCGGGTTATAGAAGTTTCGACTTGATTATTTTTCAACAAGAGGTTTAAAATATAAAAATACGACCAACAAAGGCTTTGCATGAAGGTTAATTATTTTTGAAAATTCAATTTTCGGAAATGAATTATTTTTCGACGTACATAGTACATGCATAATTTTATTTGCCTTTTGTTAAATAGTCAAAAGATAGATACAACTTCGAATTATAAAAATAACAGCTATAAAAGTTTGACTTGAAGACGTAAGTCGCGACTTGTACTGGTACAAGTAATGAGTAATATACAAGTGTATATCGGGTAATGGATATAAACAATATACCTAAACATGTGCAAAGTAATTTGAGTTAAAGTAATTAGTACATTTGTTTTTGAAGAGTTCCACAGTTGACAGGAACAGGAAGAAGAAAAATTTCATTTCATTACGGTTTTTGAATTAAAGAGGTACAAGTTAATGAGATTCTACAGTATTCACAAAAAAAAGAATACATAAAATTAAGTTGCCTGCTGGGTCAAACTACATTAATAATAGAATGGGTAAATTTGCTGAAAATGGTGCATCTCATTGATTTTGACAATCGGTAAGTATGTCATAGAAATCAACATTTTGAACAACTTTTTCCTATACATATAGCCGCCGCTCTGGCTTAGTTTTCGAGATTTTTCCTCAAAACAATTGTTGCTACTACAATGAATTCTATCTATATGTACGCGTCTGTGAATCTGTATGCGTCAGCGCACGGTCGTCTCTTATCTCTTGTTTCTAATAAATAACGGTATAGCGACCAACGACGAATAATATATAATGTGTCAAGCTAAATATAGTTTTGCATTGATCTCGTTACTGAACGCATATAGTTAAGTTTACGTAAGGTTTGGGTTAGGCTTTCTTATTCCGGCCGTCTAGCGGTGGGCGGCTACTCAAATCGAGTTTTTAAACACACCCGTTTCACGCGTCCATTGCCGGTCGCTTCGATGTATGCATAGAAACCATAAACAACCGGCGAACGACGCTTCCACACGCTACTGTCAACCAAGCTGATAATATTACTCATCGCGCTGGGTCATCGATAACACTATGAACCCAACCGATGAGTTTGCCGAACCGTCAGCCTCCGATAACCCTGCCTCTCGTCACCAGTCCTTGAGTCACCGATCCTTGAATCACCAATCCCTGTACCGCCGATCCTTGTACCACCAACCACTCCCTACTCCTAGCCACGACCATATATATATATATCCCAAAATTTACGAATAAAGCAGTATTATTGTGAACATCCAAAAGAACCTACGTGTCATTATTGTCCGCGTCCTGAAAAACTGCGGTGTTTCCTTCGGACTTCTACGTTATACAACTGCGGACCGTGACACTACCACAGTCGCATAGATTTAGACAATATTCATTGCAGTAGTAGCAATAGCTTTTTGCAATAATCTCAGAAACTAAGGCCGAGCGGCGGTTATACGTATAGGAAAAAGTTGTTCAAAATATTTTCTTCTACAACATAATCAAAAATCGTCGAAATCGAAGAGACCCCCCTTTTCTAAATAATTACAAAGTATGGCTCTATAAAAACATTTGTTATTAACTGGAAAAGCAAATCAGTTTATAAACTAGAATCATTGGCAGGTGTAAAGTATTATACGATAAAACACAGCTTACAGGTTACTGTTTTAATGTAACATTTTTTTCGTGAAGAAGATTTAAGTTAACGCTATAAATATGCATAGATTCAATTAAAAGAAAACATCAATGTTTAAACGAATTTGTTTAACAAATTCAAACTGAAACATAACAAAAAATTCGGCACTGATTAACAGCCAGGTTATAAGACATTATTAGCAAACGACAGATGAAAAATCTGTTTTAGGAAATCATTGTATACAGAAATAAATTTGTGTAATATAATAGATTAAATTCAATTGAGATTTATCGATTGAAATAAGTCAGAGCTTAGTTAATCAACTTTAGTTTTGTTCATCCTATTATGAATCCATATGTAAGAAAAAAAGGCCATTACTCTGTATAGTGTCTTGTTTTCTGAGTGGCTTTGGATGCAGGTGTTCGCTTTACTGGTTTTTCCAGGCTGCACTGGGAAAAATCGGCAGAGCAGTAACGGCCGTTAGATTGTTTTTGTTTCCCTGCGACGGTTGGATTTTTGGTCAATCGCAATAAAACTTTAGCAGAGTAGCAACAGTGAATATCCTATAGTTTGTTTCCGAATTTCATATACATATAATTTATACTGTATCTCACATTTATACTAAATAAACTCTGTAAAATAACTTTGAGTTTAAATCAATTATAACACCATCATTCTACATTCAGTGTTTTAATAATTTTAAAGTTTAATGCCAGATATGGTGATAAACGAAAAGAATGAAGAATTAAAGTTTCTATAACGTGGGGGGTAAAATGTAGTTTTGTTACTTTTAACTATTGAATTAAAAAAAAAACAAGGTTATGTAGTATAGTGTGTAACAAAATGTTACATCCACTTACCTTTTTAGCTGTAACTTGTGATGTAATGTTCCGATTGGGCTGAAATTTTTTTCATATACGATATCTGTCATTAGAAAGCGTTTTGCAAAGTTTTAGAAAAGTTTAATCTTGATACTCGAATTATGAAGAAAGATATCACGAAGTTACTGGTAAATCCACGTTTTGGACTGTAACATTTTCGAGTGCTTTATCGTTTTTTGTTTGTAGCTTTTTTTTTGTTATATTAGCAATGAGACGAAAACCGGTGAATACCGCTGAATTTTGTTTTTTAATATTTGTAATTATACGAAATTATTAAGCAAATGTTGGAGCAATATTAAAAATCAAAATTCAGTGGCGTAAACTGACTAAAAAAAGTTGCAAAAAGAACCATGTATTAATGCACCGTTGATCTTTAATGGGTTAACAATTAGCGTTTCGTTGATGAAACATTTCATTTGCAGCTGCATGTATACGAATTTCAGAGATTAACTTAATAATTTCACGTTAATGGTTAACGAAGGTTTTGTGACTACGTTCATACAGATCAAAAGAAATCATATGTAAAATGAGTTTGCAAATAATGAAAACCAGTTTTATAAAGTTATCCTGATTCTGTTATACTCTATATAATACAACTGAGCCTGTGTTTAAAAAGTGCGTTTCGAAACAAGGTTCGGGCGATATCGCACATAGCGACGCCCCTGGATTCACGACCTGTAATTCTATCGTTATTAAAAATAAAAATAATCGGGTAACTTCAACCGGTGGATTTCGGTAAACATCGCCTTGGCCTTGACTACCAGCGCGACGGCATCGAACCGCAAGGTCCAAAAATGATATTTGTCGAGACTCTAACGCCTGTTGTTCGATTAATTCAAATTGCAAGTAACGAAACGAGAAAGGGCGTTTACGCATGAGAGTGAGAGAGAAAGAAACTTTGTCCGTGAGGTATTTAATACCCTGTGCTCGCGGACGAAGAGAGATTCTGTTATTAATTTTCGAAGTGTGTATTGCGTGGAGCCGTCGCGAAAAGAAATTTTGAAATCACACGGAACGGTCACGGAATGAAGTTTGTCCGGTCGAAAGGTACGTGTCATTTACGATTGTCGTGATCTCGTGCATCGACCGAACAGGCGGAAGAATTTATAATTGGACGCGGTTGGCATTAATCATAAGATTCGTGCGTTTCGCATTCCGCAGCTCCGTGACGTCGGTGGACACCCATAAGTTTCTTATGGTCCACCGACACATGCACTTGAATTCCTCTGAACAAGAGGAAGGAACAGTCTTGAGGAGATCTTCCGCTCCCAGTGGTTGTAGAAGCGATGCTGGATAGCGAGGGAGCCTGGAGGCCGAGGAGACAAAAGGAGGCCGCCGGGCGGGAGCGCGAGAAGGCGCGCTTCTCATCGTGGAGAGGTGACAAGCACTAGGCGACGTGGGCGCCTATTGCTGCCACCTGAAATGTGGCAAAGTGGAGTTACGTGGGAGGAATCTCAACCCACGGTTTCCCCATAGCAACCACTACTAGCCCGTTCACCACGAGCGTCGCCTATAGGCGACGTTCGCGCGACGAACTCTGTGTACGAGTGCCGACTTTTAGAATTTACCATTCTGAATTAAATTACTAAGAATTATGATTCGATATCTAACTATCCTAAATTGTATTTTTATTTATAATAATATCAAAATTGAGAATTTTTATTTGACATATCGATTACTTTAAATTATATTTTTATTTATAATAGTTGCAAAATTTCCAAATATGTCGTTGTGTAATACTTATTGAAAAAGACGATCCGGAGAATGACAAGGTTGCACCGAAAGATGTATGTCCGAATATCAGTTTACTGAAGCGCAACGTGCACACTTTTCGGCGCAGTGCTCCGTACAGCGGTCACTCGGATGGAGCTCACTGCTGTAGCGAAAGGTCTAAGGGAAGCTGCCGTCTCTAGTGGGGCCCGATTCGGCATTGCACAGCTTCTCCCCAGTCGGAATGCCATCGTGTTATGGCTGTACGACGTAATAAAGAACTACGGCAATACCAGGGGGTCATGTAGACCCCCCGAGATCGAGCCACTAATGAGGCGCGGCGTGGGGGCAGTACTGGAAGTGTTCTTCCAGAGTTCCCAGTGCTCCCTCAACACGCAGAGACAGGTCACCATGGAGGATTTAGCGGGTAGAAATCCCGCATAACCTCGCCAAACCTCCAGGGCGGTGTGGGATCTTTTGAAGATTTCCTCCAAGTTAAAAAAAAATTTTAATTTAAAAAGATTAAAAAATTAAAAAATTAAAAATAAATTTTATGAAATAGTGTTAGTATTACTAAAAGGATCATTCATGATCAGTTATGGTCTAAATCAGAAAGACTATATATAGGCTCACTCATGATCAAAAATGTCACAAGAGTTATTAGAAGTACTTCCTAATATTACTTTCATACAGTAATAATACTGGAAACTCGTTTTAAGGATACTAATCACAGAGTTGTAAGTAGTTCATCGTTTTTCTTAAAGGTTAAGTTCTTTATGTAGTGCAGTTTGAACTATCAGCGGAGATTTAAAAGTGCAATTAAACCAGAGTTCATAATTTTTTACCGAGAACTTGATTCACATAAGAGTTCCTATGTCTCTGCGACAGAATCAATTGCAAGTAATTTGCACTTATTAGAACCTTAAATGTGTTTATATATTCAATAAATTCTTTGTAAATTCTCTGTAAACAACTTGAGAAATGTAGGCCAAATTTTCAAGCACAATCAACCTTTGATTTAGAGATATTTTGATGAAAAATTAATTTTCTGTTTATACTAGGGAATTCGAGTAAAATTACTGTATAATTTAAATAATCTTTTGAGTTTTAAGTACTACTGTATGAATCCTCAAAGTACTTGCAAGTATATTCTTAAATTCCACAAGTACCAGTCTTACGATTTAAAGCTAATTTATATAATTCAATTACTTCAGAAATACATAAAACAGAGCATTACCCCTTAAGAGTATATATGATATTTAAATCCCTAAAGTGTGTTGGGTTTATGAGTACAAATTGAATTTGATCTGCGAGCCCCTGTTATCCTTAAAATAATCATAATCCACGTCTAAACCAATATCGGTTTGCTCAGAAAGACCTCTTCTTCCACACCCTGTGCCTAAAATCACGCTTCTCGAAGGAATATCGAAACGACCTGCTTTTCGAAAAGGTATTCCGCAATCATCTTTAAAAGGTAAGCCATTGCAAGCCGTAGGAAAACCGAAGGATCGGCATTTCTGTTCGTTTAACGTCGCATTACACCCCAACATTGATAGTGCTCAGCGCATTGTACAATACGATTCCATTCGTCTGAAACTGTCCGGAATGATATGAATTCGGTAATTACAATATTTAGATAATAAAAGTCAAGCAATCTTCTGTTCACTTGTTCGTATGACTAGGGTGAAGCTAGGTTGTATACTGTGACTTTCAAAATTCGAAATGTATACATAAATGTGGAACTGTATTTTCATATCTATATAATCGAAGTGTACTATCAGTTAGAACCTGCTAGGATGTATTATTTGATTTTATCTTATTTTTTATTTTTATTATTAAATACAGTGTAAAGATACGAGTTTATATACGAGTGTAGGCTACTTTACCAGAAGATTCAGCTCACGCAAAAGTCTGATCTTAATAATACTCTGTATACATGTAAAGTAAAATGGAGTGTACCTATATTAAGCGATTATTTTGTCGAGCAGAAATTTCTTTAAAAGGATGCAACGAAGCCTTTAATTTTTGTAACGAGACGTTAGGGCATAATAAATTGAACATTTTGCGTATCTCTTTATCAAGACTTCATATTATCAATATGTGCGAAGAAGACGATTGCATCGACTTGTACGTTGCACAAGTGTGTCGCTGATATGTAAATTTGTAGATCTCTTTTTACTGCAGACCAGACGACACATATATAAGCAACGCGCTCGAATTGTGATAGTCAAATTTTTAAAGCAGTAAAGGGACAATGAAAATGAAAACATACTTGGAATATTTTTATTACGACAGTTTCTTTTAAAACATTTGTCTGTGTATAAACATATTGCCTCAATAGTGTTAAGGCAGGTAGTACAACATCGAATATGAAAAGAGTTAAAATAAATAAGGAAAAGGCAATGCCAGACTCGGCATAGCCTATCATTCTTTACACCACGCAGAAGCATCTCCAATGTAAGTAGATAAAATTTCATTTACTCATCGGAAATTGAAATTCTATCACCGTCACGGATATGCGACGTTGGGCCCAATTTGCCTGACAGCACTTGTGATGGCGAACACGTTAAAAATTGTGAAGAAATTTCAGAAAAGAAAGAATATCGATAAATAAACTTATAAATAATTGCAAAAACTAACAAACCGAATTATTATTGTTGTTAAAGGTAAATGCTTGTTTTAAGCCTATTCTTATTTTTGTAGTTAATATTAAATTTCATATGCAAACGAGTAATATTAATATTAATTGATAAAAAGGTTATAAATCGTACTTTATTAATTTAGACTCTTTACATATGAAATGTTTTGATACAGATTTATCACATACATATTCGTGATACAGCTTCCAATGGAGTTTCGAGCATTGAATTATTTGGGGAAGTGCACACGAGTTGGCATAAAAATTGACATTTGGGCGTCAACGCGTTATAAAACTTGCTCGTGTGCATCGAAATTTGAAGTCTAATAAAACGGTAATACGGGTTCATACACTTTTTTATTGTAACAAACATGAATTAGACAGAGTTGTTAATGAGACTTCAAGTTGTAATCTTTTTTTAGTATAAAAATGACTGTACAGAGACTTGATACTGATATAATTTTGGTATCGATCTTATGTTTGTGAAGTTTTATCGAAACCGATATAATACCGAAATATCAATACTGATGTATTACCGGAAATCAAAGTGAATACCGATATTATTTCGACACATTGATTGAGCAAACGGAAATAGGAATCAGAGTTTGCTGCTAGACTGTCACCGAACTTAGAAACTACTATAAGAGGCATGTGCCGAATGAGTGAGTGAGTGAGTGAGATGTGTTGAGTGCGTTAGTATGTGTGTCTAGTGTTTGTCATTTGTTCTTTCTCAAAGCCTTCTCGAATGTTCGATGGCAGTCAATCCTAATGCGTAGCGCAATTGCGCGTAAAGGACCTTCTCGAATGTTCGATGGTAGCCCCCCCCTGTGATGCCAGACTTAGGACGGGAGTTCTCGAGAACACCCCCTTCTACTACGCACACTAATGCACGAGCCACGCATACGTGGGCTCAGCGTTTCGGACGACTTCGGGAAATCGAAATAGAAAACAAATAAAAGTCATTCGCTCTCGCTCTTGAAACGCTGAATTCCAATCAATGTGGAAAGCAAGCCCGCCACACGGGCCGCGCGAGATCTTGACTGTAGATTACTCTTATTTTTCAGTATACGAGGATGCCCTTGGAATGAAACAAAAAATGTCGAAAAACTTTTTATAGCGGAAAAACACGTCTTAAAACCCCCTAATCACGTTTTGGTTATTTGAAAAAGGGCCTTTTCTACGTGGTTTTCTGTATAACAACGTAAAACCCCAATGACAGAAACTCAATTAATGCAAATGCTTAAGGTCATGTTAAACTAGTTGAATTCTTGGTCTTGACATACAAGTAATAATGTCAGTAACTTTATGAAGCAGTGTCCAATTACTGAAACAATGTTACGGACTCTCATGGTAGGTTCAAACCTCGAATTTCTTTTCTTTCATTTTCCTTTTTTTTCTTTTTCGTGGCAGGAATTTCCTACAGATTACTTAATCGCCTGATTATTGGGCCAAAACTTTTACTTTGGGTTATAGAAATTTCGACTTGATCGTTTCCTCATAAGAGGTTTAAGATATAAAAATTCGACCAACAAAGGCTTTGCAATGAAGGTTGATTATTTTTGACATAAAGAAAGAAAAATTCCATTTTCGAAAATGAATTATTTTTAGACATACATATGCATAATTTTATTTGCATTTTTTTAAATAGTGAAAGGGTAGATACAACTTGGAATTATAGAAATAACAGCTATAAAAGATTTCAAATTAATTTACAAATGTCATATCATACCATTTTATTTTATTTTTTTTTAATTAATGCTTTACTTTTTTTATTCGTTACACATCAATAAATGTATGCTAACATTACACATACGGTTAAGAATTAGCAACTTATAGTGGCATACAATAATTATACAATTTATCTCTTTGCAATACATAAACTCAGTTAAAAATTTCCCGCATATCTAAAATATTTTAATAACGTTGATCGTGCCATCCCTCCAAAAAGTGTCCAAACTGGTAACAAGCATTTATCGCCAAGTAAGCATAAGTGGTAACTGACTTTGATGAGGCCTGCCATCTATCAAGGGAATCCGCAAACAACTCGCACATATTTACCAACAATAAAAGGAAGCAGGGAAAAACGACATAGCTGCTCCACCTATACGGTATACAATCGAACTACTTCGATAACAGTTTCAATGAGACTTCAATAGATGGCGCAGCAAACTAAATTTACTTAATTTATGCGCGAAAATTTAAAATCAGTTTTTTAAAAGTCGCACTTACTTCTGATACAATATGATTAATCTCTGTCGGACGGAATGATAGAATCGGTATTTACAGAAATAATTTCTGAACAATTTTGTATGATTCATTTTTGTTAGGGAATATAACCGCTTAAAGTTTGAATGAACTACAGTGATAACAGCGCATACAAACACAACCAAATATACATTTGAGTCAATCAAATGTTTTACATTTCATTTTCTGCTGTGAATCTACCTTGTTATAAATACGTTGATCAGATAAGTTTATTTCGATTTTCCTATAATTTTCTGCATACGTTTGGTAGTTAATTTTGCAAAATAATTATTGTTAAAATTGTGTTACTTTTTAGATATAAATTCAGAAGAATTTACATAATCGTTTGGTCGAAACGAAATCGTATTAACCCTTTATCTGGTAATGTTGACCTCATGCAACTTGTGTTTTTAATAGCTTGCATGTGAAAGAGCAACATGCTCTAATTATTTATGCCCATTGCATAAATTATGCTAATAAAGTTTTTTCAGCTCTTCACTCTCTTAGAAAGGGCATATATACTTAACTTGGATAACTCCCAAATTTGTTTATTTGAAATTTCAATGCTTGTCAGACAAAGGGTTAATTTTATTCAACGTTAGGTTACATTACTTTTAAATGTAACTTGTGTCGTGTCTTAAATCGTACCGATATGAGGTTCCTAAATCGTACTGGCACAATTTAAGAAATTACTTCTTGTTTTTACCCTCTCTCAATTAACGTTGCTTTCATTCCTATTTTTAGACTCTAATTATGTCAAGGCAATTAAAGCGAATTTATAATAGATGGAAACCAGAAGATATGGAAGAGGCGTTAACCAAATTATCGGAAGGAGTTATTGGATTTAATGCAGCTCACAGACAATATAACAACCCTAAATATCTTAGCTCCTATTCCCATAATAAATCACAACGGAGTATTCCGCGGATGCTCTACCTCATCAGCTGAAATAACGTCAGCACAGAATAAAGGAAACATAAAAAATGCGGCAAATAAAAGAAACGTAGGAATAAAAAGGAAGAATAAAAAAGAATTTTACATTAAAAAGAAGAACAGCGATTGGCTTTGTTTTATTTCTGGAGAAGATCGGGAGGAAAACGTGATTAAATGATTGAAATGCAAATCATGCGTTCACGCATTATGAGCTGGAGGTGACGAAAGAATAAAAAAATTTGTCTGTAATGTTTGTACTAACTAAATACTTATGCATCCAGAACAAATTCAGGATTTTTCCAAAAGAGGTACGACTTAAGCAACCTTATCCTACGTTGCTCTTGTAACTCGAAGCTCTAAAGTATAGTAAGTGGTACTAAACGGTTTAGTTTTGGACCGACTTGTTTCCGTTGTAAACATTGTTAACTGATTTCTGTAGAATAAGGTGCAGAGCGTATAGCGTGTAAAAAATGAAATTTTCATTACTTCTTACATACAAATATTATCAAAAAACAGAAAATGATTAAAAATTGTAAAGATCTAAGATCTGTAGCTCGTAAAAACTAATTTTTAAGAAATACCTCAGAAAAGAATTTCTAGCTTAGCGCCAAGCATACTTAACACTAGGTTTACGGGACCCGTCAACTTGGCGGATTTCAAACCGTTTAATACATACTTAAGAATCATGTAATTCAGAAATTATTAACCACTTCATTCGTTAGTTTATGGATTAAAGTTTCAGTGCTGTATAATAATAAATAGAAGTACACCGCAAACGAATGAAGTAGGATTAACTGTTGCTGCGAACACCTTGAAACTTTTGCAACCTACTCTACACCAGCCATGTACACGTCGCCCTACCTCTTTCCATCCCTATTTCCCGCGCGGGGCCGACCGGACTGTACTCGCGTTTCAGATTAGGTCATAGATTAGATAGCGCGGTGTCGTAACAAGTGATTCCTCTCGTTAGGGAAGTTAAGTCGTCGGGAAATTGTATTGAGAAACTCCGATGTTGGGTGGAAAACACTGTTCGCCTGTTGGAAAGTGTTCCTCCAGTCATCGGGACAGTTCCTTGCCATTTTTCGACAAAACTTCTAATTTCTAATTCGTAATTTTCTAATTTCGAATTTCCTAATTTCCTAATTTCCTAATTTCCATCTAATTCCTAATTTTCTATTTTCCTAATTTCTAATTCATTCGTAGTTTGTAAGTTGTAACTCTTCATTTGTAACCTATATACACGCGCGTGCATAAGTTTCTGGCCAAACCATTTTTTATCGATGTAGGGACGTGTAGTTGAAGTAACACGGCACAAAATAGGTATAAGATACGTCTTTGCTAACACTATCGAAATATACAACTCTTAAAATTTTAGAATAAAAAAACATTAAAATAAAGCAATAATATCATTTTCGCTGTGTGCAAAAGTTTCGGGCCAAACTCCTCTAACGGTTTAATATCGACTATTCTCTCACACGTATTTACGTTTTTGACCGGACACGAATGTGAACATAAAGTTCATTGACTTTCCGAACATTTTGCATCAGTTGTCGATTGACAAGATGCCGAAGCGCACAGAATTACAACTGCGCGGGATTGTTATAAAGCAACACTACGAAGGACACGTTTCAAGTAAAATAGCGTCTTCATTATCAATATGTAAGACAACTGTGAACAATATCATTAAGAAATGGAAAACTACAAATAGTTTAGCCGATAAGCTAGCCTCTGGAAGGCCCAGAAAAACCACCTATCGTGTAGATAATTTGATAAGACGAAGAGCAGTAGCCGATCCGATGAAGAATGCCACAATGCTAGCACGCGAATTACACGATGAAAACTTGGCAAACATTCATCGAAGCACTGTTTCTCGTAGATTACACAAAATGGAACTTTTTGGACGCATTAGTGCTAAGAAACCTTTTGTCAGTGCAAAAAATAAGAAGCTTAGATTAGAATTCGCGAGTCAGCATCAACATTGGAGTGTGGACGATTGGAAAAAAGTTTTATTTTCTGATGAAACGAAAATAAATTTGTTTGGAAATGATGGAAGAAGATACGTTAGACGACCTAATGTGCAAGACACGTTTCCCGATACCAAACTCCAACCGTGAAGTATAGTGGAGGTGGCATCATGCTCTGGGGCGCCTTTTCATGGAAAGGTGTTGGTCCCATAGAGAAGATAGATGACACCATGACTGCTTCTGTATACCGAGGGATCTTGTTAAATCAAAAGCTTCCTTATGCACGTAAAAATATGCCACGAAGATGGATTTTTCAGCAAGATAATGATCCCACGCATCAGTCTAAGCCTTTACGAGAGTTCCTTATAAAGAAAGAAATACATGTTCTGAACTGGCCAAGTCAATCTCCGGACTTGAATCCCACTGAACACCTACGGGGAGAGTTCAAGAGAAGAGTAGGAACTACTAATAATTGAGTCTATGCCTCATAGATGTGCTGCTGTTATTACCGCAAAGGGTATGCCAACCGTGTTCTGACTGAAAAGTATAAGCTCAAGTGTTTTTTAGTTGTTTTGTGATATTATATTTTATGTTATTCGACGAAATTATGTTTGGCCCGAAACATTTGCAGACAGCAAAAATGATATTATTGCTTTATTTTAATGTTTTTTTATTCAAAAATGTTAAGAGTTGTATATTTCGATAGTGTTAGTAAACACGTATCTCATATCTATTTTTTGCTGTGTTACTTCTACTACACGTCCCTACATCGATAAAAAATGGTTTGGCC
>JAOPTO010001098.1:0-86176 GCA_033822845.1 Tetrapedia diversipes | reverse complement strand
AAATATTACTGTTTATGGCTAAATACAGTTGTTCGTGGTGAGATCAATAAGTGCACGCGTGCACGAGTAATTTTCGAGGAGGAAAATAGGGGAGAATGTAGGAATATGACCCAGGGTCTTAATATGAACCAGGTACCTTTCTCCTACGATAATTGCTGTGATATGTCAGTAATTAAGGGGGAATTGTCGATTGAACATTTTAAAATGTCGCCCATTTTTGTGAAAAATATAATTTTAATTTTTACTTTTATAAAAAGTTTTTTATAATGTCGAATTAAATTTTTTTACATCGAAAGATTCATCTTTGAGTTTTTCCCACTTTCTCTTTTTATTCTAATAATATATTTACATTTTATTAAAGTCTTTGATGATGTTGACATTCCCGATAGCTCAAAAGTTAATTGACCAATCAACGTCAAGTAAAACTCATTTTATTCGTTGTACATTTCTCTAAGTACTGAACCTAAATTACACAGATAAAATTGAAATATTAAAGAAATTTGAAAATGAACAACCTAATCTAAATTGAGACTCCTCTTGTTTCATGAAGCTTTATTAATTTCTTTCTATTTGAAGGTGTTGCATTGTGCCAAAAAAGCAATTAAGCAAAAAAGATAGAAGTCTAAAACAAAAACGGTTCCCAGAAAATATGACTAATGCCAAACTTTTTGGAAGTCTCTTATTTATGACACGGACTTGACTATTGAGGAGACGCAGTTGACGCGAAAATTAAAATTATTGCCGCTCTACGGACGTTAAGGGAGTTAGAAGAAAGCAGAAAAAGGCTAAAATTTCTTAATCCTCAAAGATAGTATTTCCGGCACGCTCATATCATAAATATGCCAAGGAAAACCTCCCACTTTTGTTCCACGGGAGGGAACAACTTTTAGATTTTACACAACCATTCTTTATTTTCTCTTGTCTTTTTATTATTATCGTTAAAATATAAAATCTGTAAGAAAAATTAACTGTTTGTTACGAGCTTTTTATCTTTCTCGCCCATATTACCACCCTATTTTCTAAGGCCGCATTTTTGACAAAGTTTCGTAAAATTGCCATACCTTCGAAGTAGTTGAATTTTTAGCCAAAAGAATTATTCACACATTACCTTAGATATATGAACTACAATTTCCACTTTTAACTGATGTACCTTTTGGGTTTATAATGCGTGTTTTCTTCAAAACAAGGAATGTGGTCCTTATTCCGACCTCCTCCCCTATAACTGAACTTTACTTTAATATGTATACGTATGTACATATTTAATTCTGCATTGACACACTGGGCCTCTCATGATCTCAGCCAAGACGCTGATTTTTATTACTGTGTCACAAAGTAATAGCAAACATGAGACTCTTTTAATTTATTTTGAATGTTCAAATTTTATAATCTTCATCTGCATATCTGGAAGTACTTACTTCCTTCAATGTTTCCAGCATCTTCTGTACTTTGCAAAAGTATCCAAAAAGCAGTGTGTGATTGCAGGGTTACTAAACAATTAAAATTTGTAATTATAATTTTTCTTTGCGTTTCTTGCACATGGTCGTTCGTAATAGTCACCTAGAACTATACGATACATGTCAGGTCAAGTAACAGTCCTAACATTTCAAATGCATTTTCCTGGAAAATGAAACCTTCAATGCAAATTTGTCATTCTGGATTTTCGTATGATTTCTCAACTTAAAATCTCCCTGACTCTACTTTTACCGCTGATTTTGGGACACTCTGTACATTAATTTCATTGTATTCAATTTACTTCATACTATCTATACTGTTCGAAATCTAACATCCTTGCAGTGTGCTACACGTTAAACGTTACAGCATACAGGGCTACAGCGTTATTCACGTTAATAGCGCCATAACAAACGAGCGAGTGGCAATTACAATATCATTCACGCGTCACCGCCACCCTAGCACCCCCGCTGTCACGAATTCTCCACCCGACGGGCCCCTTACGTTTCCCTGACCCCTCCCTCCCCCCCTGCTATCCGTGAATCGATTACTCGTCGCCGCCTCAAATAGGGCATTCGTAAATTAGCAGCGAGGCGAACAAGCGTGAACAAGAAGAGGCTCGACAAGATGGTACAAAGTCGAGGGTCGGCTTCTTTACGAGGGGCGAGCCGGCGGGGTGTGGTTAAGCGGCGGGCTTTAGTGCCACTTACCATCGCAAACATTATTTTATCATTTTAATGGCAATCGAAGTGGGTAGGCCGGCGAGAGCCAAGCAGACGGTGGACCCTCGTAGGGAAAGAAGACGGAGAGGGGTGGAAAAGGGCGGGATGGGCTACGGGAATGAGGTAAGGAGCAGAAATGGTGAAGGGAGGGATACGGAAACACGACGGATACAATGATAGGCAAATTAGATACTGTCGTGGACGAGAACTGGGGTTCCTGCGAAGGGGGCCAAATTCGTTCTTTGATGAATATCAAAGGGGAATTGTTTCGCTATAATCGGGGGTCTGAATGAATGAACGATAACTGTAGGTAAAGGAATTTTATTTGTTTATTTGATTTAATTTACGAGGTAGTTACTTTTGATACAATTATGTACATTGTGTATAATAATACAATTACACAGAATATTAATCATTCGTTAATTGTTAACGTTGCAGCTGATTAACTTCAAATACAAAATGAATACGATGATTTGAAGAAATTAGTTTAAGATTATACAATTACATATTATATATTTAATTTAATAAATAAAAGAAATCATATTTCTTATTAACAAAATTTATTTATTTCTATCGATATCCAATATCGTACTACACTACCTTTATCTACAAAACAATTTTATTTTTCTTTTATTAAGAACGTTAAAATAAAATGTAACTAGCTATAAAGACTATCTCTCAATAAGTTATATTCACACGTACAAAATTAAACATGTTTACATTACAAAACGTAATGATATAATAACGTCCTTTGTGTCTAATCACTTCCATCAATCGATTCGGTATGGATTTAACTAATTTTTCTATTACATCGCTGGTAATATTGCTCCATTTCGTTTTTATATATTTAATCATTGAGAAATGAAATTGTTTTGTAAATAGCAGTAGTTTATTATACATTTGATAAAAGTAAATAAAAATTATTAATAAAAGATGTGATTCTTTATACATATTTATATCAAACGCTTACATGCCGATACCAATTTCCGAATTGTTAGTATTATTCACCGCTAAACCGTAGATTTGTACTCGTCTATGAGAAATTTATATAAAAAAATGAAGCCATGCACATTGCATTCAAAAATGTATAAAATATTGAAAGCAAAGCACATGTTGTAGTATTAAAAGAGTGATAGAAACCTCTATGTAGATTCTGTCTATTTAATTTTGCTTATTAAATTATGAATTTACATAAAAATCCGAAGTCTAATCATCACAGTACCTTTTGATTCCATGAGATCAATCGAGAATCTATATTTTTGGAGGTTGAAAGCATCGTGATATTTTCTTTTTCTGTAATAAAATGTTCCTAACATTGGGTAGCCCAAAAAATTTATTTCTTCTTTTTATTGAACACTAGCATGCAATACTTCATTTTATTAAAATAAATGAGTGTCATTCTACCCAACCATTTTCGTATATATCTTCAAATGTTTATTTTCTAATTAATAAATCCCGATTAATAAATCTCAAATTATTAAATAATAAACAGATAGATTGCAAAGGAACTTTAGAACAATATTAAGAAATATGTTTTTAATCGAACTTACGAGTAAGTTTGAAAAAATTGTTTATGAACTTATTCAATCTTAACAATTCTTATTGTACAAGTTTAAAATTATGTTCCCAGTATTATCTATTATATGAAATTACGCAATAACAACTAAAATGTATTAGTGTTAATGAAATAGATATGTGTTAGAAAATCCAGTCATATGAGTCTTCAGAAAAAAAGATCCACGTGGATGCATCCAGTCGGAGATTGAAAATAAGAATAACAAAACGAAAAGCATTAACTTATTATTTTTTATAAAAATTTCTATAAATATTCTAATTGCGTACATTTTTTATCAAACCAAAGAAAATGCCCAAAGTAAACGAAAATAAAAAATTAAATGTCAAAATGTTAAAATAATTAAAAAATTATGTCGGAACCAGATTAAAGAAGAATTGATAGAGAAGGTATAAATTGTAAAAAAAATTGTTAACTTAGGTCACTTTTACAATCACCAACTCAATTATACTTTGATGCAGACAGCAGGTTACCTCATTCTTCGAATTAAACAATTGCATACAATTCTAGAAAAATTAAATCCAAGAAAAAGCAAACGCGAAGGTGGACACGCGGAAGGGTAACGAATCGCGGATAAATTCAACAGGCAAGGTAGACAAATCAATAAACATACGCGAAGAGCAAACCGTTCGCGAAAATACACATAGATAAATTCCATCCCGAACAGAACTGAGCCAACTAAATCAGCTAAAAACCCGTATCAAAGGCAAACAGAAACTAAAACGAGTAAACCTATGCTCATCCACATGCGAATTACAATGTTCACAATCAAACCGACTAGAGCGAGCAAATAAATTGAAAAAAGCGAAAACGCGAAAGGTGGGGGGCGAAGGAGGGGGATGGAGAGAGGTGAAGAGGTAAAGGTAGCTAAAGAAGGAGTCAAATCGCAAGAGACGCAGAAAGGAAGGTCTTCGGGTTCGTTCGAAAAGGGAACGAAGCATAATTCGAGCCCGTGGTCTGAGGTTTCTTCCTAACCTTACTCCCTTTAGATTCCTTCTGCCTTCAACCCCATCCCCGCCGCCTACAATTGACCCTCGCCCCCGGCCCGCCGCCTTATATAAGATTACGCTTGTTACGACAGTCTCCGCTCGACAAGGCAGCCTCATCCGTCCGCTCGGCGTGTTGACTTCGTTAGGAAGGACGAGCCGCTTTAATTCACTACCCTCTCGAACTCCCTCCTCCCTCTTGCTTGCCCTCTCTTTGTTTCTCCTACTAGTTGAGCACCAAACCTGAGACTCCCACAGCTACGGCATCCGCGAGCACCTCTCAGGTTTTCCCAGTCTTCCATTGACAAAAGATTCCGCTGTTCTCTTTCTCTGTCCCGACTTTGCCTGTTTCTGAACGTCTATTGCATTACTTTGTATTAGTTTGACACGTCGCTTTTTAAACGCAACGTCTGCGCTGGACTTATACTAACATGTATACGTAGTATTTTGTATTGTTTTTGAAAAAAGGAGGTAAAGGGTAAGTACTTGTGGGGTCAACCGCAGTCCTATTGTCAGAACGTAGGCAACGTAGCCGGATTACTCAATTATTACTATTTTTATAAATCCTTATATTTAGATTTATAATCCATTATCAAATTATGATTTATTTATAGGATGTCCTATATTTATAAATTATTATATGTACATATCAATAAATATTTATATATTTATTTATATACATTATAAATATTAATTAATATATAAATTTAAGTTCTATATATATTTTTAAACAAGTATTTATAAACTAAATAATCAATTTGTAACATATATTAATAAACCT
This sequence comes from Tetrapedia diversipes, assembly GCA_033822845.1. Classification (NCBI taxonomy): domain Eukaryota; kingdom Metazoa; phylum Arthropoda; class Insecta; order Hymenoptera; family Apidae; genus Tetrapedia; species Tetrapedia diversipes. Next base: position 80,665 of record JAOPTO010001098.1, on the reverse strand, counting down.
CTTAGGTTTGTAGGTAAAGTGTTTAAATTATGATTTATTTATAAATTATTACTATATTTATAAATTCTTATATTTAGATTTATAAATATTAATATACATATACATATATAAGTTAAAGATTACAAGACAACTCATTTCGTAGATGCTATTTTCATCTGCACGATTTGACCGACATTGACTTTAGTCGACACTACTGTTTCCATCGACACAGTCAAGTCGTCGACTAATGTTTTCATCGACAGTTCGTATTATATTTATTCATTCTTTCTTTTTTTCATAATGCTTACCTATATTTACATAATCATATCTAAAATTAAACAAAATGCTATGGTTTTTGTTCATTTCTATGTACCTGATAGTTCATTTGTTTGAAAAAGTACTAATTATTAAAATGGCAACAAAAATATTTGTATAACGAACAACGCTTTGTAATTCTCTTTATTCTTTGTTATATAAATAATTAAATTTGTCGATTTATCTAAATTCATTAATTTACATTAATTTAATTTATTAAACGAATTTGTTGTCGATTGAAACGAACATCAGAACTGTCGATAAATGTGAACTTTCGATGAAAATATTTGTCGACGATTTAACTGTGTCGATAGAAACATAGTATCGACGAAAGTCAGTGTCGGTGAAATAAGTTGTTGGCGAACCTAGAATAATCTACGTAGGCTTCTCCACTCCGTGGCCAGATCCTTCAGGATAAAGGTCCTATCTTTTAGTTAAGTTGCTCGCAATTTCCAAGCTTTCCTACGCACACTAAACAATACATCTCCCGAAGCCTGATAGCTGTGAAACTTCAGAAGAGTGGCGTGTCTTGGGCTTCAGCCGTACAACTGTAATTTCTAATCAAGGACAGCCCAGATACCTAATCGTAAATTGCTCTATAACCAAAGCTACAGTCTAAGTGTTTTCAGCGACTACTCAAAAAATACGCGGTTGCTATCATTTACATATAGATTACGGGAAGTGGAATTTAATCGATGAAATCCAAGTAGTTATAAAAAGGTTAGTTCGGAAGTTTTTTGCAACCGTTTTTTATTTAATGTGCAATCAGCCGTGAGACATTTGTTTTGCATTATAGCGTAATAAATACGGACATATTCGCATTATGTATCCATCAAATTCGTTTCTTCAAATAAACTCTAAACTGCTTTACGAGACGAAACATCCTGCAGTAGGCCTTATAGACACGCTGTATACGTGTAATAAAAAAGTTAATAATTTTCGTTTAATTATCCATAAGATTTACAATGCATAATTCTGTATAACAATGGTACAAATCGATAGTCATTTTATTTAAATATATTTACATGAATGCATTATTTTTCTTATTTTATGTTCACAGTATTACGAGATACCTTGTATAATTCTTGAGTTAATCGTTGAATTACAGAATTTACAATTGTGATGATTCTTCTTCAACATAATATATCTGTTGCAATTTCCATGTTCGTTGAAACAATTCCTCGCAATTCTTCCGATTAAATATTTGCCTGCGAGGTTCTTGGGAGGGGTGGTAGCGTCGAGAAGGCATCGAAGACGAGGCGAGGAGACGATCCCCCTCTTTAAGTTCCACGTTAACCACATTTAACCATATTCCACAGTTTTGTATCGCTTACTTCGGCTCCCCTTTTAGCGTGTCTCCGTTCCCCAGCCAGCGATTGAAAGAGAACATCTTTGTTCTCGGCAGATGACGAACCGACAGCCTGATTCCATTCCCAATTTCGAAGCGACGACGAGAGAGCTCTCTTTGTGCCCCACTCTCTTTCAGTCGTTCCCTTTAATTTTCAGGCGTTCATACAATTTTTACAACTCCCTTGCCTCCCTTCGCGCCGCCGTCATACATTTTAACATCATGATTTTGTCTTCCCTTTGTGTTGCAAGCAATTCGACCACCTTTAAATACCCTGTTCCATCCGCCATTCATCGATCCGCCATTCATTTTTTCAAACGAATCGCGCTCCTCTAAGAAAGAACCACCTTTTCGCTTCGGCAGTCTTCGTTCTCCACTCTTCTCGACTGTCTTACGCGCGATTCTTTCCTCCACCCCCGTACCCCCTACCCTCCGACCATCTTTTAGCGCGAGATCTACTTCTGTCTAGAAATATCCATCATCCTCGAGGCCAGATTTTTAATAAAACTTCCAACAGCTGGTTACCGCTCTCCTGCTTCCTTAATATGCTCTCATCCCATCTATAGTGATCATCTACGGAGCCACTGATTTGCCTTCCAACACTCGCTTCTCCCTCTCCTCCCTCTCTCTCTCTCTCATGCGCTGTATTTTCCTATCTCTTTATCCTTCTCTATCCTCCTCACTCCCTCCCTCTGTTACTCGTGTATATTCTATCTCCTCCTGCTCCTGCTGCTGCCGCCCAACCTCCGACCCCTCAGCTACCGCCTCTTCCTCTTTCCACTCTCTCGTACACAGGATCGATCGATTCCACAACCGGGATCCATTGTGGCCGACACTCGACCCCGGACAATACATCGACAGGAATGTACACACGTCGGGTATACACGACGTTATAGCGTCGCAATCGGGGCTGAGCGTAACAATGGACGTCTGAGAACGATTTGACTTTGTGCCTAACAAGGGAATATGTTACCTGGCAATTCGTGCGAATCGATCGATCGTTACTGTGCGACCGGCCCGTGCAATTTTTTAACCGTGGTTACCTCCGTTCGCCGGATTCGAGCTGTGATTTTTGGACGTTAACGACGTCGCGTTTAGGATCGAGTAAAGGGACGGTAACTTGGGATGGATTAAAAAGATTTAAGTCGCTCGTAGGCCTTCCAACGGAGAGAAATACGATCCGAGGAAGAAATTAGGTTTTAATTCTAGAAGAAGGAGCACTTCCAGGGTAGAACCTTTTATTTTAAAAATAGTGTTATAGAGGTTTGCAGGATAACGAGTTAATAATGTCAAAAGTGGCTCCTTTATGAGGATGATTAAGAATAGAAGTCGCTTAAAGACAGAACTCGGTCAAACACTGTATTACGTATGCAGAGCTTACAAAATACCTAGCTTCGAAAACTATCGGAGTTAAATTCTTTGATTAATTATTCACACATCAACCTCATATGTACTTAACCCTTTGCACTCGTGAGATGACAATCTCAAAGATTTTAGATGCAGAATGTTCACTAGGATTCGCTTATATCAATCTTTACTTTACCTAGTTAAATAGTGCACCATTTGCATACAGAATTCGCAAAACTGTCATTTGGTGACTGTCAGTTGCTTCTCGGACGTAAAGAGTTAATAACATTATACTTAATCAGAGTAAATATTCTCCAGCCTGACGGATATTGTAAAATGGATGTCTCTGATCGAAGATCACTTCAATCACTGTATAATCATTAAATATTTATAGCATTACTAGAAATAGAAGGGTACCCTTTCGGACGTTCAATAAAGCAATTTTTGTGCAGTTTGAAAAATTGATTGAACGACTAACGTTCAACTGATCCAGAGAGGGACCTACGCATGTTATAAACGCAACTATGTTCCCTATTAGCCATACTGATTTTACTTTGGATATAAGGTCCAAAAGTGTCAAGCAAAAGTGTCACCAAAATCATAGTATCGTTAACATTTATTATATAACATTACTTACTAACATCCGAACAATTAGATTTCTTTACTGTACACTTGTAAGGTCATTTCTTGTATACGAGGCTTATGATTTGGTCTCCGGATCAAATGAAATGCAAACGTCTAATCGAAGGACACAAGTTCCTCCGATATGCAACTTTCAAGCTGAGGTAAAGCATGAATTTGTCAGATCATAAGTATATTCCTATCTTAATAAGACTGAAAATATTCCCGCTTGAATCCAAAAGAAGAATTAATATTATGGTATTTCTTTATAAAGTAATAAATGGAATAATTGACTGACCTAATCTCTTAGGTTTAATAAACTTTTACGTTCCAATACGGTCTATCAGATACACACGTTTTTTCCTATTAGATGTTAGAGAAGCAGGAATGGGAAACATAGATCCTATAAATCGTACATATAGTAATGGAAATTATTTTTATGCCACATTAGACTTTTCCGCGTCATCAACTGTTTGTTTCTAGTGTAACGATATGAATCACTTTTAAAATTTCCTCTTTTGCACTTAGCGAGCGACGTTTACCATTACGTTACCATTGTGAAACGGATCCGTCGGTACAGATCGCATTTTTCGATTTGGCTTTAGCAACCGGTGTTGTATTCAGAAACGTGATAAATATATTATACTTCAATCCATAATCGATGAATGGTTAGCGACAAAATGATAGCACACCATACGATTCTTAGTGTTTCTCGAATCTAACATAACGTATACAAATTTTGCACACGTATTCAAATACAATATAGATGATTATGAAGATTAACCGCAGACGAAAAATCTACTTCAATTTTAATTAAATAATTACCTTTTTATGTGAAAAGAGGGTACAGCAAAATGATAGTACAGATATGAAAAATGAGATCAACGGGATCTCGTTGTGTGAAGTGACAAAGATTTCTTATGTATTTTCATGTGTTAATTCGAACCTTGCTGTAAAGTAACCTATTATGTTAAGTTTAGGAGGTAAATGAACAAAAAGTACCGGTTTTTTATATATTTACATTGATATTCTACAAATGGTAACTTCTTTCAAATATTTTTGTGAACAGCACCTTCCCCTGTAAAATCAAATTTAACCCGTAGTTATATTACGTTTTTTGCCAAGATATACTGCTTTGAAGTTATTCGAGAATCATTGAAAATCATAAGCTGGGCTATCGTTTCGTCACGCATTGTAGGTATATCATGTTTCTTATCCGGGTTTCCAACAAATTTATACTCCGCTTCGTTCAGGGAAGCAAAATCACCTTGAACGATTAATTTGATATAAGAAAAATTCAAATTTATAATAAACAGCTGGTAAGAATTTTGTTGATAAACGTGAAACTGTTTGCATAAAATTGTTAAAGTTGCATCGTTGACCGCGATCTCTATCAGGAAAAATTCATTTGGTGTATTTTATGCGACGTTCATTCTGCTAGCAAATATTTTCCAAATTTTTTCGCGGTTTCGATTAATCGACGAAAATGATATATCGCGTGGCGAACAGGCAGCCGAGCGCGGACAATGCGTCGCCACTATATAAACGCTGTACGCGCATCATGTTGAGGTGTCGGGATCCAAAATGCTCGCGTCGCGTCCCGTTTGAGAGCGATGATTGATTTAATCCGGTGCTGCAATAGAGATACGAATTTGCATCGTGCGTCCGCGTCTTTCTTCTTAAAATTAATGTCGATAATCCTGTATCGCTTAGAAACTCGATGAAAGTAATTGTTGTTTCGTGTACGAACGGAATAGAAATTTCGATAAATCGGAAACAGTGCTTATGTGCCTAATTGATCGAATAATTAATTGTTAAATGTATTACAGAGTACGCTGTATAAAATAGAATATTCGATAGATAAAAGCAAAAATTGTTTCCCTCTCGTTGGACCACTTTTACTAGAGTGCTGCACATTTGATACCTTTATCGAACTTCTGTTTATTTTGTTTATTTAATTAAAAGAGATGAATCCGTTAGCGTTAGATACATATAGTACAACTGAAATGAACGTAAACATATGGAAAATTTACTCGTTAAATGTAGGTGGATTAAACAGCGCAGGAACAAATTGTTAAATATTTAAACGAGTTTCGATACGCTGTTTTTGAACGAGATACGTTAATGAATTCTAACAACTGTAGACATCTAATATTGTCATTGTGTTTGATTCGATTTTTGCCTCTAAAGTTCTTAAGAAACTAAACACATATTCGACAATATTGTCCAAATTCAGTATATAGACGATATTAGCATTCTCAAGACGTCACATTCTATTAAAAGAAGAATTCCATGCTACCTGATACGACCAATTACATTGCCTAAATAGAATTCCCATTAATGTTAACAAATACTGTTATTCCCTGGATCTTTTTGATTTATATACCTTCAAGCATCATGTTACAAAATTTATCAAGTCCTACGATGTTTTTGTGCAAATTATTTGTACGCTAAAGAATTTCTTACCCGTTCGCAACAAACAATAATAATGTGCAGGGAGCATGTTCAAGTGATGTGACACTACGAATATGTGCATACGTTTTGTTCGAGAAAGGTTATTTGTAGTTGTTACCAGCGGGTAACAAATCCTATTCTTATAAATCATGTCAATCTAGTCAAAATGAAAATTAAAATATGAATTTTTATTATGGCAAGTCTAACGATAAATCCGTTTATAACTGAATGAGAAAAAGGTAAGTAATAATTAACAAAGAACGGAAGAATCATTTTATTACCCTTTTACCAGGATCATTGTACCCAGTTTTTCGAACCTATACTCCATCGAGTCAGCTATAAGAGACAATTCTGTGAATTGCTTCAATCTTGTACTTCAATCTCCATATACAACGCGTAGAAATTAAACAAAGTTTACTCTAAACATTCTACTTCTTGTTTTCACTTAAAAACATTAAATATTTAAGTAACGAATTTCTACTTGAAGTAATAGTGATGAAACGCGGCACATCACGCGTACATTAAATTTACAGAAGTTATTTAAGTAACACAATGATTTAAATCACCCGTTCGGCTTGTAGGTTCATTACGGAGAACTGCACTCGACGGTTTCGAACGGTTTACGGCACGTATGTATATATGTATGTATTGTTTTTTTATGATGCTTGGTGAAACATGTAATAGAATTTGTTGTGAAAATAGCCACTCTCGTGTAACGCGTTATCGGTATTATAGGCATGTTGAAAAATACTGTTGGAAATAAATGCAGTAACGGAGTTTGAACACAGCTGAGCCCTTTGTTTGAAAAATGAAACATTTCGAATCTCTTTACAGGGTTTTGCCTATTGAAAGTGTTTCAAAACATCAAAACAGACGTGTACAATCTACTTGCGTCCATTTAAATTATTTGATATATAGAAGCCAGAAAACACAATTTTACTTAATTATTTACAATCAAACTTTTAACAGGCAAAATATTTGTAAATTATTGGCTCAGAATATATCACTTTACACATTGTGATTAATACATATAACACGAGACAGGAAGAGTTAGTTATAATTGGAGATGGGTTATAATAAAATAAATGAAATGATTGTTTAAAAAAAGTTTGAAACATATTGTTGAACAAACCCAACCAAATACTTAACTTTTATAAAAAATTATCATCTTCATTTCGTAACTAACATCTGAGAAGTGTATGAATACTTTTCACTTATGAAATTCCGCTTCGATGGTATCTTTTTATAATTTTTAAGTAACAGTTTACAGTAAATAAGTAATCCCTTTTTAGTTGTATTGCGTAGGTACCGTACTTTTACATACTGCATCGGTAAATAAGTTAACGACTTGCGTAAAGTGATTTATCTGTTACTAAATAATGCAATGCACCTATTGGTTGTACCAATAATGACAGCTTTGAATAAAACAGTTGTTAGTAATACCCCGATATTGTATTTGTTTCAACGAAGAATTCACGAACATATAGAGTTAAAAATTCCGAAGAAGCACATTTCATCGCCAAAAAGTAAATTAACGATCATGTAATACTTCGTTTTTAGCAGATCATTGTTAAAATATTTATTCTTTCACTCTTTCTGGATATCACTAAAACAGTTATAACAATAAATATATTGTTAAAACGCTAAGATCTGTCGATAACCGTTATGTTTCGGGTCGTGACGTTTTAACATTAAATGAAAGCTGTTTCTTTTTGTATTATGATCGGAATGGTGACTAAAGTATAATTACATTCAGGTATTTTGAAATGTTGACAGCCATCTTAAAGTTAATATATTTGTCGTTAAATCAGATTTACGATATCGCCGCATTCTTTCGGTTTTCAAACATATTTTAAGCCATTTTCATTTATTCCGCTTATTATTATTATAATGATTATGCAAATAATTAATAGTGGATATGAAATAAAAACAGAAGAGTTTTACAAATACTGCTTACGAATTGCAGAAATACGTAGAATTGTACAATTGCTATTGCATGCCGGTCTTTGTACATAAAATTCTAATTCACGAATCGAACATTATTGAAAACGCTATCATACTCATTTGGAGGACTTTCTGAAAAAGCTTAAGAAGCAAACAACAAATACATGAAATATTATAGAGAACACCATACTCAACAAATATTGCGAGTGTAGACCAACGAAGATCTGTTTCGCCGTTTCATACAACATCCATATTTAAATGCCTACGTAAATCGAAAGCATAAGAAGAAAGAAATACGTGAAGAAATACGGAGTCTGATAACTTTACCAGCGGATTAAGCTGAAATATAATGGTGATGAAACAGTTTTCATAGTAATTTTAGTAATATAAAAATTTGATTAAATTCCTTTAAAAATCAGTAATTTTATTTAAAATTCTTTTACACATTGGTATTATTCACATTTTTATTGCATTTTAAGAGCTCCAGTGATGATGAGGTTATTTTTGTAAATATATATAGAAAAATTCTATAAAATGATTTTTGGAGAATGAAAGATGGCATTCAGGTGTGAAAAATAAAAGTGAAGCGATTAAAGTATTAATAAAAGTATATTTAAAACAATTTAACAAAAACAACTTAAACGACTTTACAACTTAGCAACTTTAACACTCTTTCTACGTTCACAATCAAATCCTTTCTGTCTTCACCGTCCAATACTTTCTGCCACACGCTCGCATTTTCCCCGTCATATATTCTTCCAAACACTCGTTTCCTTTCATTCTAATTGTCAACCTTTCTCACTCTACGCATTCGGTCACGATCACCCAGAATTTCTCAGTCGCACTGTTTTCTCAAGTTCTCATCTTTCACGCCTTAGAAACATTCGAGTCCAAACATTCTGTGTTCGCACGACAATCGCCCAACTCAACCACTCTTCAGACTTTCTCAAACTCGCATCCGCTCGATTGCATTCCTACATATATGTTACTTGATACCTTCTAAGGAGTAATTATGAGTCACATATGAGGCCAGTATAATCATTTTGAAAAGAATTAAAATATTAGACCTCCTACATAAAAATGAATATCAAAATCAGATTCTACGACCCAAAAACTTTATAAAACCACTCTTTTAATAGTGAATAATGTAAAGATAAAAGCATTATGAATTAAGTACATGTTCTGGGCGATTTGGACCACTGTACAACACCGCGTTAAGACAATCTTATTGTTCGCGAAATAGAACGCAATCCTTCAATTACGACTAGGGAAATAAAAGAGAATTTAGAACTGCCAATAGGGTTAACACAAACTAAGAAACGTTTATCAGAGGGGGAATTTCATGCCCGTGTGTGCCGTAGAAAACCACTGATTTCTAAGAAGAATGCATTGAAATGGTTAAAATTCGCAACGGAATACTTAAAGAAGTCAATTGAGTTTTGGGAATCGATTACTTGGAGTAATAAGTCAAAATTTGAAATTTTTAATAATAATAGGTGACGATATGTTTGGAGGAAGAGCTGCGAAAATTTTAAAAGGGGATACGTGACGATAGTTATTAAGCATGGAAGTGGCTCCGTTGTGACCTGGTGGTGTGTTAGTAGGTATGGTGTGGGAAATTTATTTACCATTGACGGCAGTCAAATACATTGGAATTCTGCAAAACAACTTGATTGACTCTGCACAAAAATGGGATTGGACAGAGAATACGTTTTTTAATAAGACAATTATCTCAAGCAAATTACAATTACAATTACAAATTACAAAACAAATTACAATGAAATTTTCGCAAAATAATAATATAACCGTGTTGGATTGACCTCCACAAAGCTCGGATTTAAATCCCATCGAGCATTTGTGGGATCATTTAACACTAGATTGTCGGAGTGAGTCAATTTGACTCAGTTATGAATTGTCAAGTTCAAGAATCATGTGAAAGGAGTAGAAGTAAGGGCGTTTGTGCTAAATGTAATAAAACAATCTGCGGAAAATGTATTTTAAAAACAAAATATATATATATTGTTTTGAATAACTTTCCTCTCAAATAAAGTTTTATTTTCTTTTTCAATTGAATTTTCATGATTGCGTCAAATTGACTCGTTTCAGGTAAAATCGGTATACATCCAATATCCGGCAATCTAGTGTTTAAAAAAAGCATAGCTACAAGCGAAAGAAATAATAAAATAAATTTTATTAGCGCATTGCATAAAGAATGGAGCAATATTAGTACAAATATAATTAAAAAATTAATTTATAGCATACCAAATCGTCTACACGCCGTTATAACCGCAAAAGATTATCATTCAAAATACAAAGATATAATTTATTGTCAAATATTAGTTAAAGTAAGATCCGTTAACTTATTTTGTTTCTCTTTCCATTAATTGTAAAATATTATGCTATTTCTCTATGACCATTCATTCACTGTATTATTCTACTAAATATACGTCTTCAAAAATGAACTCATCAAATTATCTCATTCATTTCTTCAAATTTTATGCAACATGCTGATCGTTAACTTACTTTCCAACGCAACTGTATGCAGTGTAAGTTAATGTTATGCTAACGTAAGGATACTTTTTGCATCGACTTTATGTTTCAAAAGAAAACTGATGGTTTGGTTAATTTTTGCTACGCGATACTATATGTGTTAGGTGTGCAAATAAGTTCGGTGCCTTTTTCGTGCGGAGCCCACCTTCCAAACCTTTGAATTTTTCCTAACTGAAGTAAATGTTGCGATAAACATTGGTGGGTAACACCCGGTTACAACGCAAGCCCCTGTTTAGCTTTTTCAAACGTTTAAAAGTTTTCTTAAAATTTCTTACCTATCCTGAACGTGCATGTCCGTTATATTAAAATATAGATTTCGAAATCTTTGAAACCACTCTTTGCACGTTTTATACGTCACAACGTCATTACTAAAACCATTTCTTTACACAAACCATTTCTTTAACTTCAGAATCATTTTTCTTCCATTCAGAAGCAAAAAGAATATAGTGCCTTGAGTACTCCTTGCCGAACGCCATATTATTTACTATTATTAGGTGAAATTATGTTGATTATCTTAATGTTCCTTAGGGTATAATGTTGCTAGTTTCAAATCACCATAGGGCAGGAAAGGTATTTTAATTGAACGGAAGTTACAAAGCGTTAAATGCAAAGGTACTGAATTAATTTGCACACCTAACGTTGAACGTTCTTTTATTTTGCGGGTTTTTCACGGAATATATTCACTAAGAAAGTCTGTGTTCATATATGTACAAGGGGAGTTCTCCTAACGCCGAACGGCACCTAATACAAGCCACTGGCAATGTTTTTAAGATTTGAATTTATCATTTAAAATTTCGTGTAAATAGTATTGAAGAACATAATAAAAAACTATCAGGTTCAGACATGTTCCAATCGCATGTTCAAATCACATGTACACAATTAACGAGATCTGTTTATAGACGCATTTAACAAGAAACCAGTTTATCATATGAATTATAAGCTTCTACGTCTATTAATTTTATCTTACGCTGCTGGTGAGTCCCATACGCATCATAAAACTATTTACTATTTACTATTTCAATTACAGTGTCAGTTTGCAGCAATTACCAAAATGTCAATCTTCAAATTCTTAAAAAGCTACAAACTTATTTCGCTAATAATAAATAATAAAACGTGCTCCGCTACATAATGGAATAGATATTCATGGTCACCAGTTTCTTATAATAGATGTATCCACTTTACGAAGGATTCCAATGTTATTTCAGACACCCTAAAATTTATTTGACAGTACCGTATCCAGCCAAATCTCATAACAATGAATTGTAAGTAGACCGAGGAAATTTATGCGTTTACAGGAAATCATATAAGTATACAAAAAAGCGTGATATTATCAGAGTATGACAATTTCATTCAAATTCCATTGCATTAGTTGTACTTGCGAGGACGTAAATCTGCATAAAAATTCATAATATATGAATCACCCACAGAGTTGACTGGTTCAACGGGAACGTAATCGCGATGCTTCATTTACGCGGGCCACAATTATTGGACGATAGTATGCGGTGCGAACGAATGCGGAATCGACGTTATAATGCTCTTCACAGAGTCACAGTCGCAACTCGTATCGCAAACTCTTTCGTAATCTCGACAGGCCATTCCGCTTGATTGGATTCACAATTCAATTATCGTGAGTCCTCGCGGCCGGCGATCGATGGAGCCATGCAAACGAGCCCTATTGCTCCTCTGCAAAACAAACAGGTAGACACCGGCTGCCATACCGTAGGAACAAGCTGCTCTGTCTCTTGTCAAGCAAATGCGAGCGAAACGGAAAAATTGTCCCATATATTTACTGTAGGGAAACAAATTCTCTCAGCTTTCACCGTTTCTCCTCAGCTCTCACGAAAGATGTTCGAATTAATAAAGACAAACGAAGAATTCAGAAATTATTCTGGAATTCAGTAATCATACGTTAGAATTAAGAAAGCAAGCAGCAATCATTCCTAGAATTGACAACATTTTAGAAAATAAAGAAAATTAGAAAACTCATCCTCCTCTATTTATTTATATACTGTTTATCTTCTTTTGCTCTTACGAAAGTGAAAAGTAAAATTATTTTCTTGGAAATTTGTACTCCTGACTGATTAGTTTCGCGATGTACTACTTACCAGCCTTGTATTCCATAATTGCAACTGCAAACTCATCAATAAATATGCTATTAGGCCAAACAGTGCATAGTGAAGTTCATCAAGTAGAAACAATCAAATGTACTTTTATTGAACAAATTTTCAAAATGGTTTATCTCAAAAACGATGCATTTCGTGCGCGGAATAACTTTTTACTTACAATCAGTTAAATCACTACTTCTAAGTCATTCTGTATAATTTTAAAAATTACAATCGGAAATGCATTATAATAAAATAAACGAAATGCTCGTTTAATAATTTTATTCTTTTCATTAGCTGCATTGGGAAGGTGTAAAAGCGAGCTAAAGCTTACGAGGTTTGTCCTTAGACTGACTAACGCAACGGTTGAAAATTTCTCCAACTCCGCCAGGATATTTAAAAGGTTCCAGTTTAGAACTTTCAAAAAATCAACTTCTTTTATATCTTTTACTTCTGTAATTGTAGAATATGTATTTAAAATGAAATTTCATACAGTTTAAGAAAAACGAAATATTTTGCAACATTTCATATGTTTGAAGGATGCATAATCACGTGCCGAAACTACAGATTGTTATATTGTTTAGTAAAAAAAAGAAGGATAACATAATAATGGGTTTTTCCAACCCTTCTAAACCGGAACCACCCTTCAACATTTTACGGACGGGTTGAACCTGCTCTGTCTTTCTCGGTTTCCGGGTATTTTTTAAGAGAATTAGATAAACATGTATGTATGATTTCAAAGCGTTGTAGTTTTATTAAACCAATACCATTTCTTATAATATTTTACAAAGTTATTTATTAATATGTCCGGTATTTTATATGAATATGATATTTTATAAAACATTCACCCTTGTGGAGTGGAACCTGATAGAATTAACATATATATCTTGTTCCGTTTCTTTTTTTCTTTCAACTGCAGACTTCGCACAATTTTTTCCTGGCAGCAATAATTTTATTCTCGAAGCTGGAAATATTCACTTTCTTCATCATAGTTCTCTAATTCATTATCACTTCCTACATCGGATAAGTTATCCGCATAAATTTCCTTATCTTCCACAGAAGACCTTTTTGTGCTTGACATTTTTACGGTTACCAAATTACTTAAAAATACTATCTAAAAAGAAAAACTGCGTAGTAGGATCAACTGACAGATAGTATTATAACTAATGGTACCCAGGAAAAATAACACCATGTGCATAAAATGAAAAACTAACGCAGCGTATTCAAAAATTCAAGCAGGAATGTAAATCTATGTAGCCCATTCTAGGAAGTCATAATGGAAAAACGTAAATTTACCTGACCCGTCTTTTAAGTGTTAAGCTCTTTGTCACGTATCCTAAACACTCGAACTTTTTAATAGCCAGGTGAGACTAAGGTTTTTAGAACGAAATTCCTGAGAAGGCTTGATTGCTCGGTTAATTCATGCTACGCGATGCTACTTATATTTCAACAATTACTTCACGATCTCCAGCAAATAAAGAAGCGTTCGCTTCGTAATTTCTTCTCGCTCGCATCAGTAGTGAATTCAAATCCAAGGTTCCTTGTTCCTACCCCAGGATCGCACGCGAATCCACACTTACAGCTCCCAAAACCGCTTTCAACGAACACAGGGAACAAAGAAGCAAGATAAAAGGCGTGTAAGATAAAAGGGGCAACGAATGGCAGAAAGGTCGAGGTGGAGAACGGAGGGGAGGACGATTCGGAGATTTGCGACACTAAAATTTCACGACTACGTTGGAGCAATTTCTACTGATCGAGGGGGTGGTGGGACGTGTTGTCCTCGTCTGTTGGCTGCTTTCGAGCAGGCGCGACGTTTCCCGAGGCTATCGAGAATCAACGGTCGGGAAAATGAGTACCATGTCTTCCGGAAGATGCACCGGAAGATCTCAGCACGGAACAGGAATTCGCAGCGGAGCTGAGCGAGAGGTGACAAAATTTCGTGACTTAGCTGCTCGCGAGACGCCTGATGCTCTTTTTCCGAGGAGAAATACGCAATTGCTTCGTTATACTCTATAATTGCTATGGAAGATTGCGTTTGCATCCTGGGCGAGGAACATGTACACCGATTATGGATTTAAGTATACACTAAAGCTTGTATAACTGCTAGTCTTTTCTGTTTGGATAGTGAAAAGTACTCGTTTCCACTACTGACCTCCACTCTTTTTGACACCCAACGAAACTTAACATTAATTAGTATATATAGTATATTAATTAATATATGTTTCGTGTTAATATCGAAAGTAAGTCGAAGAAACAGATCCAGTTTTGTAGAGAACAACGAGGAAACTTCTTTTGCTAGAAATAAACATGGTTCGATTTAATGTGGAAACGCTAAGGTTATGCTGTGTTAAAAGTAGATAATATTGAATTTATGGAGAGCAGAGCGAATGTCCTCGGTGATGAAACCTCTCTTATATCACTCAACTGTCTTGAACCCAGGTGTACATTCAGTAGCTTCATTGGAAACTGAAACTTCGTGGGTGTCCGAACAATCTCTTCCAAAGATATTATAACATTTGATGATGTTTTGTATGAATTATGACGGCGCCACATCGAAGCTGTTGAACATCGATTAATGAAACCTATATAACAACTTTTCTCATTCAACTTGTTCTGCTATGATAAATCATAATGAATGTAGTTTTAGCAAACTTCAGTAAACGTTGTTATAACGTATGTATTTACATAAACCGATAAAAAAATGAAATGATATTTTTGATAAACAATAAATAATTGAAATTCTCATCCCTTATAAACTAATAGAATAAACAAATTAAAAAAAAAGAATCATGATGTGCTATACGCGCCAAATGTGAAATCCAACGCGAAAGTAGGTACGAATGCTAAGGTTGTGACATAGGGTTGTTCATCGATCCATGTTTTAGAATATATCATTCAAATTTTATTATTCGTATAATTTATTCCTATAAATAGCCACGCCACACAGTAGATAATTCGTCTTAAAAGTAGGACAAAAATTAAAGAGAAAATGTTTTATAAGTTGAAAATTGTTATGCTATTTGATGTATTATATATTAGTACGTACAAATGGTAATTTATTTCCGTTTGATTTTTATCAACAACTGAACAAATTCAAATAATTGAAACCTATTCAAATCTTGTTTGTCATGTTTTTCTTCTATGAAAAACATGCTCCTAATTTCTTAGAAAATTGAAAATATGACTTCAAAATATTGTAATAGTGGAAGAATCAGTTAGATAACAGGTGAAATTCCAAGTAAAGTTTATAGTTTGAGTATTGGTATATAATCTTTTGGGAATCTGTCAGAATGAATTCTTTCTTGTGGCAAATAACGTACTACTTATTCATTACTGTAACATTAAAATTTTAACTTAACTGCGAACTCTTGCGAATTTCGTAGATCTATTGTTTGAAAGCCGTAAGCAAGCTGACTGAAGTGATAGTGACACTTCAGAGTGGCTGGAACAATTTATGACAATTATGGAACGGTATGATATGTTACTTGCAAATTCGAATATTATATTATCAAACTTGTAAAGAAAAAAATTAAGGGAGTTACATTCAGATATGACACTGCAAATGTGTGTGTTAGAAATCTTAATAGTCGCCGAATTATATACCAGAAATTGCAGCTGTTATTTAAATAACTCTTACATTATTTTAATAATTTGAAACAACATTTTCAGTTCTTTAAACGATATGGAACATGTTCATGTTCGTAAAAGAGAAAATTGATAATAAAAATTTGAACAATTTTCAATCATTTAAATCTTTTCGATCGCAAATAAAATTAAACAAGAAAAAATATTCAAATTAAACACAGCAGGATCTAGTAAATCAGATTTGAAAATAATTTTTTTGTTATAATGCACCGTTTCTTTTTTTTTCATTTTTATTCCATTTTGTAGAAAAATTGTGCATAAAAAGGTGGTGCATAATTAGGGTCAGATAGTAACGACGATTCATACGTAATCGTATGAAATCGTTTTAGAAACCTTCTATTCACTTACAAATTATTACCTGTAACGTTAAACTTATCTAATACGGCTGGTAATTAATTAGGAGAGTGCTCGAGTGCATTCGGAAACTAAAAGAAATTCGACGCGGGCAGGTGCACGTGTTTGTACAGGTGTAAGCACGCGTGCGAACATGTGCGAATGTGATTAACCAGTGGCCGTTAATTGAAAGTAACTCGCACGTTTGACGGACGCGAACGAAACGGCCGGAACTCAATGCAGTTGCACGCTTAATTTGCTAAAGCTGATTCCGCGAATGCTCGTTTAATTAGCAGAATCCGTTTCGAACTGTGATTAGAGTTTCATAACTGCGGGCTCCACCTTTCGTTGCGCTGCATCGCAGCTACGACACAGTTGCCCGCAATAAATAAAACGATCAAGCATTTGCTTGTATACTTACGAATCATAAGAATTATTCTAATATTTATGGTATTTTGAAACTTGTACTCACCAACTGATAAAATTTGTTACAAATTTGCATTTTAGCCCTTTACACTCGAAGGGCGACTCTAGGTAGTCGAATGACACCGTTTACACATACTTTTGAATGCAAATAGTCATGTTTAAAGTTTCGGTATTGTTTGTATTAATCAAATGAATCTTAATGCGAATGAGTTTTAGTATTATTTAATTTCCCTTTTTTAACGCATTGAGGATGAATGATGCATATTTGCGTTCTTAAGTTGCAGTTGTTATGCACCATTGACGCAAATCTGTAGCGTTACTGGGACCATTTGTGAGTATTCTTTAAAAATTTCAATTCATTAAATTTATTATGAGATATTTTGTGAATTTTTAAAGTGAAGGGTGCAGCAGTACGGTTAAAAGAAAGAATCTCCGGGAACTGGGGATTTAAACAATTTAAATATCCCGTCATCAATGTGTTAAATGGAAAATCGTCTTCCGATAGTAAACGGTTAACTATAGATTTATGATTTTAAACACTATTAATCTTGTATATTGATTTAGCTCTAAAAAGTCTGTTTGTAAAAATAGTATATAATTTGGATCCTAGTAATCGAACACATGACGGTCTCCTTGACCAGCTTGATTGTAACCATTTTTGAACCCAGACCGACAAAGGTGTACGGATGCCACGAGATATGGAGCCCATACTCGAACTGTTAACGACAATCGACTCAACACTCCTTACTTTACCATCCCTATCGTTTAACATTCAATTTTCGCTTTCCATCTCTGAAACACTATTCCATTTATTTCCGATCCTCGATCGGCAACAAAACAATCACGGTCAAAACAGGACAGTAACAGCCTTCGTTGGGGCAGATTTTAAATGAATCATACGTTGTCGTTTTTAGTTTTAGATAGTTTAATTGTACAGTATATATTAGCACGTATCACTAGTACAGCGGTTCTTTTCTTTCTGTTCCGTTTTTAGAGTGAACAATAGACGTTGTTATTCTAATTATCCTCTAGGTATCATCTGTATATTAAACTTGTATCTAATACAATAAATTCCTAACTTATCGATAATTATTTACAGTTACTATTTAAACAGCCTTCAACAGAGCACCAGCAACCTTTGCCAGATTACTTCCAACGATTCGAAAAACTCAGCCTCGAGAACGCTCCATCAATTCAACACATATCCAACGTGACGTCTCGAATGTAATATGTACATATCAAAAATGAGAAGGAGAATTCTCTAATAAGAAAAGTAAACAGAACTAAGTAAACCAAACCATTTGCACAGAATTTTCATAAAATGTTTATCACGAAAGCAATTTCCTTCACATTTCCAAATTTTTTCTCCAAACCGTATATAATTCCTCCGAATATTTTCCACAAAATTATAACTCCTATGACGTGCATGCAGATGCTTCCCTGTCCGTTGTCACTTAAATCCCAGTACACGTTTGAGATTCTCGCACGTTTCTCGTAAAATCACGCGCGCATGCCTCGGTACACGATATAGATTCGCTCGGACCCGACATTTAAATCGCTTTGACGGTGTAAATTTTATACGGTCGGCCGTGGCTTTATCGTTGGCCAGGGGATGGCCAGTTATCGTCGCCGTTACAATGGTGCAACATCGACATTTTTACGATCAGCTGCGTGGCACAACTGACAGCTGCACTTCTTTCAGCGCGAAATGAAACGCCCAGGAAGCGTAATGGACGACTGGGATTATCGCCTGCACGGAAAAATGACCGAATTCTTCTGTTCGTGTATCACTACACGACAGTTCTTCGAATTGGCAATTGTTTTTATATAAATGCAGATCAAGAGGACGTTTAGGAATGAATGAGAAACATGTGCAGCGTATGAACTATACGGTTTGCTCGAACACTCCTCGCATGTTTAGGAGATATGTGATTAATTGGGGTGGGATAGATTAACCCTTGAACACTCGAGAAACGATACGTGTACCGAAAGCCGGGTCATTTTAACCCGTAGGAAGAATTTAGGCATACAGTAGGATATCCTGTAACAAATAACCATACAATGAATGAATACGCTATAGCAAACATTTCCTTGTCTAAATCGAAACACTTATGTTCCGTCCTACGGAACAGCTGTGGCAAGTTTTTCATCGGCATTTATGACACGAGCGCACCGGTACTGCTATTTTTGAGGATTAGGAAGTTTTTCGTCGTTTTGCCTTTTTTTTCGAACCCTTTTAACGTCCGTAGAAGGACAATAGTTTAATTTTCGAGTCACCATAATTCTTCAGTAGCCAAGAGCGTATCATAAATAAAGGACTTCCGAAAGGCCCGGCGCCCAGGCAGTACCCACATGCGAGAGGTACACGGGCCCGGAAGAACTTTCCCCTTCGTTACCAAAATTTGGGAAACCTTCCCGCTCCGAGTGGCTCACTCCACCCTCGTTCTCGAAACACGTGCTAAGGGCACAAGAACAGAGGTTGTTGGCACTCAGGGCATACTCTGATTGGAGTCTTGACTTTTTGACTTTAACCAATTGGAATATCGTCTTGAGGTATGCAGCAGTGACCAGTCGAACTCCTCCATATAAAACCGAGTCACTTTGACACCGCGATTCATTCACAACTTATTCGCTACCTTTCATAAACGTTCCAGTTCACAAACGTTCTACATTTGTATATTCATTCGCAAAATTCATTCGTTCAGAACTTATTCACAAACGTTCGTACTCACATTTTATTCGTAATACTCTTTCGTACAAACTTCGTGCTTACTTCGAAACGTACCATTCAATGTCGCTTCTTATAATCGAGTTGTGGACGTCAACATTCGGATGTTCCTTGAACCAGTCGCCCAAAAATAAATTGGCAGGTGACACGGCGAAATCCGTCAAACATTTATTCAATTCCGGGATCAGTCGAATTTGCGCACACTTATAATAATCCGGGCAATTGCGCACATTTATAATAAACAAGCGTCACGACATACAACTGGCCGTTTGTTCTTTAATGGTAAAAATTTCATTCTTATATATATTTTTTACATATTTCATAGTTAGAATTTACATATATATTATCCCTAAATACGAACACGTACATATATATCTAAATATATATGTACAGCCGTACATACATTAATATTACTACGTCCTATAAAGAACGAATACTATAACGATCTTGGTTTTAGAATGAATTAATTCGTTATAGGATAACTCGTTGTACTTGTACATTTTGAAAGGTTTTCCAATAAATGTTGTTACTACTATTTAGTTATATCATGACGCGACGGTGTCGATCTTTGTTTATGTTACAGTGACAAAATGAAAATCGATCACGGTAAGCGGATATGGTTTATGGTATCGGTCAAAATGAACCGGTATTCGGTCTGAGCGGGTTCATTTCGCGTAGTCTGCAGTTTTGAGTGAAGACGTTCTGTATTGCGATTTATGTCTTGCATCTCGAACGTTTTTAGGTGAACTGCCAGTATTTGTGAATCTCTTTGAACTCGTTTCTACTGAGCGTCAACCACCTCTTACATTTTGTTAAAACTCGCTAACTGACGTTTCTAAATTCAGAAAAAAGTCGATTAAATTAAACATTCCTCCTCAAACTCTTAGTACCCTCGTTGAAGAGCTACTTGCGAGAGTGGTGGCTGTTAGCAACGATGGGAAATTTCTCCAGATTCTGACCTTCGGTAACTTTACCGTTACAAATTCATGACAGAAATTCTCCCTTTATGACACATATTTGGCTATTGAGGACAAGATAAGTGAAATTCTAAAAATTCGAAGTTATCGATACCTCTTTCTCTCAACTACATACAAACTGTGAAGTAAAATCTTAAATCGAAGAATGGCCTTTATTCTGTGGCTCTGTTTAAGCATCGTGTGCCCCAACAAAATGGAAGCAAGGATTAAGGATATGCAATTTTATAAACGAAGTCAAGCTTTACAAAGGGAAGTTATTTCTTGAAAGAATGCATTGAGGAGAATGCACCTGGGTGTCGACAGCCACACAATTTAGGGCTGCTATCGATATTCGGATGGATGTAATGTATAATCATAGACCATAGGGGATCCAAATGTATGCAATGAGCCTGGTTGGATACAAGGGTCAGGAAAAAGACTGCCGACGAAAAGGGAATCGAGAAAATGACACTAAACATCAGAGGCTTTTAGCGAATGGACCGTTCTGTATGATTCTAGCCTTTATACCATTTTAAAATAGGTATATTCCTGCAAAAAATTTATTGACAGAAGAAATCATTATATGAATTGAAATTCAGATTGGTAGAAACTCAGATTGGTAGAAAAACATAATTTGAACAAATGTCAATACTTATCGATTTTTCATTGTCACCATCGTTAATGCAATGATGTGAAGAAATTAATGCGGTATAAAATATCGAAAAATAGTTATACACTATAACTTATTTGTTGTAGATAATATTTCAGCAGTATACTATATATACTATATATATCGCATAATAGAAAATTCGTCATAGCGCCACGGGTAAACCCTGCAAAACTGGCGTGACATTCAACGTGTTAAATTAAACTTGAATGATGAAATTAAAACTTTGCAATTTATTATTATTTATTGATCAAATAAGTTTTGCAAAAAAGTGGGCGTCTTCGTTAATTATTGTGTGCAGCGACACACCGTTTGCTTTTAAACAGTTCAGTTGCACAGCAAAAATTTCATTTTCTTTTTTAAATTTTCTTCAGGCCCCAGTGTATTTTTGTACCTAGCACTCTATAATGTTGTTAAAACTGCCCTGATTTTTAGTTAGCAGGTGGAAAAGGTTTCAAGAAGTATATACGTAAAATGCATATGACATTCATGCAAAAAGTAATTGATTTATATCGCTCATTTAAAGCGCTTTCTGAACTTTCTGTAATCACAAGATTATATTTCATGTAGTATTACCTTCCACTTTCCATCCAAAGCATGATAAACTTTACCAATTATTCAAATCTTGCCAGCAACCAGCTGTCTGACCTACTTGTTACATCTTCACCGCCAAAGGAACACCTAGGACTGTCTTAAGTCCAATAAGAAACAAAAATCATAAAAAATTTCTTCCACTCAGGTTGCTGTAATTATCAGATAAAAACAGACACTGTAATTAGAGTACGACTCGATACCTTTCGGATTTTAAAATTAAGAATTTGAAATTTCTAGTTTCCCATTCAAAATCAAAGATCTAGAAAACCTTTAACCTTTAATCAAGTTTCGGAAATATCAGATGAAATTTTAATTTTGCCCACAAATTACCGCTTTCCAAACCATTGTGGAACGAGACAAGACAGTAAATAAGGCAATCACATGGGATCGACCTGTAAGTAGGACAGGGATGGCACACAATTTTAGACATCACAAAATATAAGAAAACAAGAAGCTACCTTCTAAAACCCCTTCGAATAATAGCCTACACTTAACGCTTGGAACTATCGATGATTAAAATATACTTATTTGCAATAAACAAATAAACCTAAGAATTATACTCAAAAGGTACGAAATATATTTATACTTTTATCATAATAAGAAAATCATAGAAAATTTTCAAAAATATATCACGGTAAATTTACCGATCTTCTATAAAAACATACGAATTAGTAATTTTGACCACTCTGGAAGTTCCAGTGTTACGGCCAAATCGATCCAGACGTGTGTTCATTGTCGGATAGCACGGCAGGGGTTAACACTAGAACTACCAGAGCAGTCAAAATGACGGATTGATGATTATTCATAGCAACCTTATAAATTCACTTTACCAAGCTTCCAAAATATACTATGATTTTCTGCATAAAGATTTATTTTCTGTGTATTCGATACTTTTTCATGTAATTTTCAATTTGATCTGTTCCATGCAAATAAGTACACTGTAATCGTCGGTAGTTCTAGTGTTAAAATTGAGCCTAGTCTTGCTTGCAAGGGCCATCGGTAAACGATCATTAAGTATTCGTCCCTGAGAAACAACCGTTTAACTACTGCCACAGCACTAATCACGCAGACTTTTTCTCTTTTTCTTTTATCTCGTCTGATTAGACGGAGTATAGTTCATTCCAAGTTGTACCACGTTCGAATACAGAGAAAATTTCTGTTAATTAAATAATCTACCACATAAAGTTCATTCTGGTTATACATTGTTGTCTTCTACTTGATCGATAAATAAGAATACTAGCATAACTGTTAACTTTTCCAGTGACTTTGCGACAGCCCCAAAATAATGTATAAAATCCTCGTAAAATCACTAAAACAAGACCTGACTAAAAATACTTAGAGAGCAAGGAAGGATTTGAATTTACTAAGTTCCATTCTTTCAAAACGCGGTTCTAACTGTTCCCAATGTCAAACATCCTCTCGATCCCACACGGTTCGCTCTTCGTCAAAGAACTTTGATCATCCCCGAGTTCCCAAGGAATTCCCACGAACATTTCTCTTGCGCGTAATTCAAGTCTGCAGTCTCCCTGGGAGTGGTGCGTCCGAAAAGTGGTGGGTCGCTGACGATTATCGGCTGACGTTACCTACGCAGAAGCGGAGAGTTGAAAGTAGAATGTGTCGACGAGGAATTCACCGATATACGTCGTCGCTTCTCGACTTCTCCAGCGGCGAGAAAATATTCCATCGGTCTGGAACGGGCCGGATCGAAAAAGGGCGCAACCCTGCCGCGACGTAGGAGCTGCTGAAAAGAGTGGTCGGGGTGCGAGAAGGCGGGAGGGGGATAAAAGGCCAGAAGATTAACGCATCGATTAGTTCGAACACGGTGGAACACTCTTCGGCACTTTGGCGCCGCGTGTGCACCCCCCCCCCCCAGCGTTCTTTTTATTATTCGAAAAGCTCCTTCCTGTCGAGCCCTTCATCCAGTTAAACCGGTGGGACCGAGCAGCCTCGGTTCGCGCTTAGGCCGAATTTTTCCTCCGCACATCGTTTCGGAGACTTGTCAGATCGGAAACGGCTGCGGCGGAAATCCGGGCTATTTTAAATCTCTTCCGTGCCGATCGATCCCGATGGGCGTTGGGATTTCTTCGATCCCAGGAGAATTGGATTTTTGGGAGGTACAACCGGGTGTAGAAATGGTAACGGGATTATTGAAAGCGACGGTGTTTGGTCTCCGCGGTTGAAGTAAAGTGGCATGTAGAAATAATCGGATATTCGAATGCTGGCAGACGGATTTGTGAGTATTGGTTTTATGGGTATGAGAGGGAGAGTGAATTCGATGTGTGCGAGTCCTTTGTCTAGCGTGCTGTTAGATAGTTTATGGTGAACATGTTTTAGAGCACATGTCGTACCTAATATGTTTTGAGTTGTGTATATAACGAATGTCCGGAATCGAAATAACTCAGTTAAAATGAGAGAATAAGAAGAGCGAGTTGAAAAGAGCACATCAGAGAAAACGAATCATAGAGAATAAGCGGAGAGAGTAAATAAGATGAGAGAGAAAGGGAGTAAAAGAAACTGATTGTAAAAATCAAATATATCTTCAGATTAAATATATATTGTTCTGCGTTAAACTGCAAAATTAACAAGAGACGTTATTCATCCCATTCTACCCACAAGACTGAATGATCAGCTTTCTTTGTGCTGTAACAATTGTTATGTATTAATTAAAGGAAAAATAGTGGGGATTGAACTTTACACATTTTCAGGAAAATGATTTAGAATTTCATTCTAACATTTCATGGAATACCGTTTTATGACAATTGTAGAAAGCAAATGGGAAGAAGAAATTTCTCATTTCAAGCTGCAGGAATAAAGTATTTAACGAATACTTGTTTATTTTTAAATATTATTAGGAAATGTTGATTTATTTATTTGTAAGCGGGCCGATAGCTCTTTATATATATAATATCTTAAGTTTAACAGCAGTAAACTACACGCGATTCATGTAAAAAGAACAAAAATTTATAAATTGTAAGACGCTTACATGATACTTACGTTATTGTGTATTTGTATTACCTGTGGT
Organism: Tetrapedia diversipes; assembly: GCA_033822845.1. Lineage (NCBI taxonomy): Eukaryota > Metazoa > Arthropoda > Insecta > Hymenoptera > Apidae > Tetrapedia > Tetrapedia diversipes. The sequence continues at coordinate 55,634 of JAOPTO010001098.1, read as the reverse complement.
ATTCCATAACGAATATGATCAAAACCAAATTTTCTTTAATCAAAACTAGCTCCAAGAAATTTTAGAAAATGTTATGCTTAAAATCGGCTTCATTTTGTCAAATAATAGTCAACATCTGTTTGCGATTCTTGTTCATGAAACACAAGACATGAAATTAGTCACCTTTGTTTAGTATAAATATTGATTTGTTTAATGGTAATGATAAAGAAAAAGCAATTTGAAATCCGTATGGTAATTATTTAAATATTATTTAAATAAAAATGTTGGGTCATTCGGAGCTTTAAATCGATTAAAGATGTAAAATATCAATGCCATAGCAGAAATCTAGCAGAACAAACGAGCAATATTAATAATAATTTATTATTTACGAAGGAAAATTCTGGTGGATACGAGGACTGCAGATATTTTGAAAAATAGAATAAGCGTTTAGATTTCGTTGGGTAAAATAACGTTTCGAAGAGCGGATAGGAAGTACTTTCGGGAATTTATTTCGTTCAATCGTTGCACGTGCTGCAATAAAGTATTGCATATTGCATTGTTGCGTATAAGCTTAATTCAAGGCAAACTATCAAATATACGGTAAGTCCGTAAATAACAGTTTATTGCGATGCCTAACGTAACTGCAGAAATACAGAAATCGAAATAGAAATAGAATTTCCTAGTATGCGCCCTGCTCCATCGTAAGAGATTCTATAAGCACAATCCATGGATACTAATTATCAGTGTTAAATGAAAGGTTTCTTTCTACAAATTACTATTAACTCTCAATTTTTCTAAACGTTCAAAATGTATTTCTGATATTTCCCTTATTGAAATTTCTTTAACAATCGAATGAGTATTTGATATTAATACAGGTACTTAATTTTTCAGGTAAAAGTTTACTTTAGTGATTTTATTTTACATCAACTTATTTTTTTTTTTTTTGAAAATGTTTTAATTTAGGATTAACAACAAATATGGATCGAGGGGGCTTAAAAAAGTCGATCCCTAATAGATAACACACGTACAAGCAGACAAAAGTTGATTAGAATCTCGTCTTCTATAACATAGTTTAAAATTATCGAGATCAGTGCACACATTCTGCAAGTTCTTTAAATTTTGTTTATTGCAAAAAAATAGAACAAGTATGTTGCTTTTGCAAACTCCTCTCTTCTATATTTCTTCTCGATGCTAAGATACATCTCTTTTGCTATCTTTTAAATTACATGATTTAAAATATCTGTGATTATCTATACTTGCAATTTCAATAACTTCTCCAATTTTATTCTAACACGTACATAGCTGTAACTAAAGTATTGAATTTATGTAATGTGTTGTGTGTATATGCTGTTCTGCAGTTTTCTACTGAAATCAAATTGAATCAGAATACATAGACATATTTATCAACACAAGTTGGTGTTGTAACTCGTTCAACAACAAACCAAACAAATTTATCGTTCCCCATCATTTTCATTTCGAGATTGTTTGAGTTTCAGTATCGTATTGAAATTGTAGCATTTTGTGTTTACTGTTACAATGCTAAGGGACGAATAAAATGAAAGCACCTTTGTAATCTCTTTGCGCGAACATAACCTTATTTCGTACATTCGCATCAATGGCTCCATTTATGCGACGGCATTCTAAATAACATACAAAATCGGACGCGTTCCGAGCACATGCGTGCGCGCGTGTATTTTTGCAAGGAATATCAATAACACGGAGGAAAATACGGATACACGAAAATGTAATAATCGAGGTTATCTCTATGTCCAATATTCTCTTGCGTTATTGATCTACATAAAGGGAAATAAAATCATCCAGAATATGCAGCGTTAATATCTGATCTGCTAAGTGATACGGAAAACAAAATTGAATTTCCATAAATATGTTAAATGAAAAAGTGAAAGAGGCAAAATTTATAATAGAAATCAAAGGGAACAGTATTTAATTTTGTCGTGGAATATAATATTAAAAAGAGAAAACAATACAAAAATGTTAAACTATAATTAAAAATGCTAAATCATTTTAAATAAATATTTTCCATAGCTATTTAAAATGTAGTACAGCGGATGAAAAAAGAGCTCAGGTATATTTGAGAAAATTAATCGGTAGAAGATAGTAATTTTCATAATCTGTACACGGAATAAAATAAAATAAGAAAAATATAAAATTTAAGAGTATCCTTAAATAAAGAATTCTGCTTAACATACCTTTCTTCAAAAAACAGAAATCTGAACACTTCTACTAACAACAAAATTTGTTTTTCATCCTCTGTCTCGAAAGTCAAAAGTCTCCACTACTGAAGGCGATTGATTTCCGACGAATGCGGGAGACGAACACCGAGTTATTCTGATCCATAATCAAACTTCTATTGCAATTAAGGTTCCCATCTATAAAATTACCAACCCTGGATAGAAAACATTAAAAACCCGGATCTTTCTCTTAAAACACAGACATTTTTAACTACCTTTTAGAGTAGGTTGGATTAATGGATATAATTAAGAAGTAAAATTAAAATATAATTGTACATACAAGTTAGGAACTCCATTACAATAAAATTACCAATAATATTCAAATTTGTTATTCTGATTGTGCAAACACAATTTAATTTTTTTTATATAAAGCTTTAATAATTATTAACAAAGATAAATCTGAAAATAAAATCAAAGTGGAAAATCTTACGAAGTATTTTAGACATAATATTAAGGTACTGCAAATATTTGGTAGAGTTAGCACAAGATCATATATGATATTAACACTAATATTAATAACAATAATTAATTAGAATAAACGGTGATGTTAATATTATTTACGTTTCAATCATCTTGTATTTATCAGTTGTTCTCATGACAGTTAAAACATCTTTAGTTAAGACTAATACATCAGCAGAATTAAAAATCCGGACGGTTAGCAGCTCTAATTGCAAACCAGCTTTAAAAAAAAAATATATTCATATTAACGACAACATATATACTTTATTCCTTTTCAATTTTTCGTGCACTTGATACATGAAATAAACTTACTTTTTGTGTGATTTTTATAAATGAATCCTTTATAACATCTACATCCTGTACTGTATTTCGTAAGGGTCAAAATGACCCTGCATTCGCCATACGAGAATTAATAATGTTACGCACAAGTTGCCACAAACTTTTCAGAAACGTGATGGGGTTGTAAATCCCACTTTATACTCGATCATATTGCTGATTTCTGGACATTGATTAGTGCGAAATTAATCACAGCTAACCGGATTGAAAATAACGTGTTAACAGAATTAAAACTGAACACTTAGTTTATTGAGATCTAATGGTACATGTGTTATAAGTCGTGGTTTCAAAATTTTTCGTAATTTCTCTGATCTTTCTGGCTGAATTCGATGTTTTATGAACCTGTGTTGTACATGATTGATGAAAACTATTACCTATGGGTGGTAGAAGTCTTGTTCTTATTGGTAGCGAAATTGTGGGCATGATTTTTACAAAGTGATGACGTGGTGTGAGAAAGTTGATTTGGAAAGTATTCGGAGCTTTTATTTAATATTGTCGTCAACAGTCCCTTTTTTCTATCGTAAATTTCTCCAAATGGTTCAACTTAACGCGAGTAATGACGCAATTTGCGCCTGGTCTGTTGAGAGTGTTTTGTATGTGTCGAGTCGTATTTCAAATAATCCATTGATAGCAGCGCGATGCATTACTTGTGCGATGAGTTCGAAAGGAAGATTAAAGGTAGAGGTGTGGTGGCCGGTACACCAAATGATTTATTTTATGTTTGACTAGCTTGTGTATCTATTATAAGGGCTCAATGGTCAAGAGCTGCTTCCAGGGCTAACCCATTACCCGCCGCAATTCAAAAATACAAGAAAAGAATTAAATTAACCATATGATGATATTTATACTAACCTATTGGAACTATGTTTGTCATAATTGTTATTGTTTTTATTCAAATATAGAAGTTAAAGCCTATCCCATTTTTGAGACACTGGCGGAATGTATTATAGTGTACTAAAAAAACAAAATTAAAATTATATATTTGTTTTATTCAATTTTCTAGAAAATAATACAAAAGAAATATTTATGGAGTATGGAAATATTCAGAACATTTGTCGTGCAACGGAACATTACATCTTGCGCACCATCTTGTTGTTTTTTTTCTAACAAGCTGTACATCTTCGCTGTCTATTGGTTTTATGAGATGATCTATTCGGCCATAGCGTACTTCTGAACTTACTCTTCCTCCAACAACTTTTGATATTTGTGAATCCGCTCTTTTACGGCTTGCTTTCGCATCTGACAAATAACCAAGATGTGTCCCAAAAATGGGACATTGGCGGATAATGAGTTAAAACACCTGTTTTTAAGTAATTCGGTGGGGCAATTTCGAGTGGTGGGGTGCGCGATGCAGACGTCCCAAACTGCACGTCGTCAGCTAGTATGGGGTTAATTAGGAAATTCGTAAAATTTGATGGGTTGATTGGTGTCTATAAGACGCTGTAGTCACAGTGGACAGTGATCTGTAGGTAAAGTGGAATCTTGATTATTCAAGCCCCATTTAACCGAGATTCCGTATTATCCGAAGTACTTCGATATTTGCAACGAAGTCTCAGTAATTTATAATGATTGCTACGGCAAAAAAGAGAACAACTACAATTAAATTGACGCGTATAATCTCATTTTTCTCAAAAGTTTGAAAATTCATCACTCAATTGAATATGTAATTAACTCATTTAACTCAAATACATGTTCAGTATTATCAAAATGTTTTTCGTGACTTTATTCCACGATTTATGCACCTACTATTTATCAATCCCTCCATATTATCAGAGTTGTTGATCATTCAATGTTGTCTCGGTTTACCTCGGATAGTTACACTGTATACAGTTGGCGATCCTAAGTAGTCCCCCTTTCTTCGAAACTATAAATTCCAAACGGAACAGAGAGTTTGGGCCGTGGGACTGAACGAATAAAAATCGCGACCATGTTTTCGTCGCAGCAATTTTGCAGCAGCGGCAAAAGAACCAGTGTCAGCTCCGTGTTTCGTCGAACAACGAATTCCATTACGTGAGCGTGAAAAAACCCGTGCGCATTCCTTTCGACGTTCTTTCATTCCGTTCGCTACAATTTATTCGGCCCGCTACTTTCAATCAGCCCCGCGCGCGCAAAATCGAAAATTCAGCTTTATTTAATCGCGTCGCGACGCGCCTAGCTTTTCCGCCGTGGAAAGGTCGGTGGGGGCGAGAAACGGTTTCGAATCCTGGTTCAGTATCGGCGTGCGAACTGGGTAAAGCGTGATTTAATGTATGCTCTTGAAGAAACGATATTCGCATTAACGAATTCGCACCCCGATTCGCTTTGTTTCGCGCGTTGCTGTTCTTGAATAACATTTTGCGAGCTGTTTTGTTCGATCGAAGTAAATTCTGTTCCCAGTTTTGCTCTGAAATAAACTCCGTATGCTATTAGACAATGTTACCTTGTTCTGTCACTTTATATTGCTCAATAGATCATTTAGATTGGATGCAGTTTCGACGCTTGATGAGGTATGTCCTTCTTTGTTTTTACAATTAACCCCTTGCGCGCTATTTATAGTAATGGACAGAAATTTTACCGTTTGTTTCCCAGGGGCTATTGAAAAAACACTGTCAAAGAATCCCAAACAGCGCTTTCTCTAAATGGATACGAAAAGACCCAAGCAGCGCGATAGCGCTTGTTTTATTTTATGTCGAGAAATAACAAGCGGCGCAATAGCGCTTGTATTTAAATTTTTATTTTGCAATGTATTATTGCATCATTATAGTATTATTTTACCTATTATAAAATGTACTATTTATATTAAAAGGAGCTGTGTGATGTACTTGCTTCAGTAAATCTGAGCGCGCTTCGACAGTTGGTAATGTACCGTCAGTTGTCCACAACGTTCGAAATGTGTTGGGTTTTCTTGACATAAAATCTCAACAGCGCAATCGCGCTGCTTGGGACTCAAACGGTTAAGACAAGAGGACAATGTAAAACATAGTTTTATGGTCTGCAAATATTGTCTGTGCATTCATTTTTATTGCTATTATGGCAGAACAGTATTTATTGATTAGCGCAGAATGTAAATTTGGTTTATCATGCTATTCCTTATAAATTAATTAGTTTAATTTCGTTGACTGTTTGGTCTTAAACTTTTGCCCGCCACTGTATATACACTTTGATCTTATCCCTCTATACTAGATTGAATATAACGAAAGCGCTTTCAAAATGACTTCTAATTCCATTGTACTTTTAAATGATAATTCTTACAATTATATTTGCGGTGAAATAACCACTTAAAATTTAAATCCTGTTACTTTCGTTAGTTCAGAATGCAGAGAATTGTAATTTACGGTGCTGAGTTTCAAATTAAGCTTACCAAATTACATAAACGAAATACAAAATCATACGTGTATACATGTTTTCATTACTTTCAAACGTGAAGAATCACAATGTATAACCGCTTCAGGTTAAATCTGTGTTTTATTATTAACTTCACCGCGGCTCGCGTTGAAATTATAATTAGTTATAGAAAGCAAAACTGCGTAAAAGAGAATGCTTTATCGAGAAACGCATTTCAGGGAATTCGAAGCGGCATTATTACAACAACAAAAGCATTTATTCGGCCAACAACTCTTGCCTCAACGAACAATTATTAATATTCCCCGACTTGTATTCGCAGCGTTTCGCAACGTATTTCAAGATCGCGATAAAATAAGGGAAATTAAATTGATCGCGCAAATTGGAAACTTTTATACCAGAACCATTTACGTTCCACGATACGCGGAAGAAAATATTGCGGCTTACGACGCTTTTAAAATGATTACGCCGGCGAATAAAAGCAAAAAGAAGATCAGAGAGCAGAGTTGAGGGGAGAAGGAATAACAGTGTACCCGAAGAAAGAGTGTACGAACTCTGACTCGGGCAATTTACGAGTTTAAAGAGAAAATGTCAGGAAATAAGAGGCAAAGCCACGCGAAGCCGAGATCGTCTAACGGATGCAAATACTTAAGCACCCTTTTTTACGAGAACCCCCGACCGTTGCTTTTCCCTTCTGATTTTGATGCTGGTTGGATTACATTTCTACCCTAGACACAATACCTCAATTGCTTCTTCCCCTCGCCACAAAAACAGTAAATGTTTATTCGAATAAACGCGCAGTAGTAATTCGCTGTTAACACTACCCCTGGCAACAAGTTTCCAATCAAACAAAACAATACTAAATTACCTAGAAGTACTATAGTTTTGAGATTTGAAATGAAAATTGTAGGAAAATGAAATAAAAAAATAATAATACAAATTTTCGTTTATTATCGAAAAGAATATAGCAAAGAAATACAGTGTTAGCTGGGAAAAGTGTTGGAAAAAGGAATTTTGCTCGTGGCTGAAATAATCACTGAATAGTGTATCAATTTTAATAGTTGACTATTTTGATAATAGCAACCTAGGAAAACCAGGAAACAAAAATAGAATTCGTCAATCTTCTTCGCGTCCAAATACTCTTTTCTAATAGATATTTTATTTCCTCTTTTTTTTTTCGTAAAAACCGGAAATTTAAATTACTTTCTTGCATTTACTTCGTGTTAGACTGATTTAACTATCTTAAGTGTTTTATATTTATACCATATTATTTTGTGTCTCAAAAGATATGTCCAGCAATTTTAGATACTTTCGTATTTTCGATCATGATCGAAAAGATTTTGCCGGGGCAGTAGTATCATCGATTAAGAAAATTATTATTTGTAACCAGAGTATTCTTTGTAGGAAAAAAATATTATGGTTAATTACTTACGATAGTTTAAATGAAGTGTAAATGTTGTGATAGAAGTACGAAAAAAATATCCATTGTTAACTTAACCGATCAAAAATTACTATCACAGGATTCTCGATTTTCAAAGAAAAAAGCATGTAATAAGTTACGTTATTTTATTTTTAATCATTTGAAGATTCAAATGTGGACGGCATAATGATCTAGGAATTATAACAAATTCTTGTAAAAGGCGTCATTTTTCAATCTTTCTTTATTTTTAATGGTAATCTAATAACAGAACCCGGTGCTAAATTTAAAAGACGCGAGTAAGTGACGTCAAACTTGATCACTAGATAATGTCTCATGTCTAGAATCTCATATGTGTCCGCTAATGTGCGCGATCGCAGTATAATGAATGCTTTTTTATTCTTTTTATAACTATATTCGAATTTCTTTTCTTGTTCACATCTCGTTCATTTCCGTTTTGTACAAACATCGTTCAAGATCATGAGATATCTAATATTTATGTACAGTTACTACCACTCGTATTCGTACACTACATTGACGTTTAGCACAAATGAAAAAAAATCATATCTCTTATTAATAATTCCTATCTGTTTCTATCAGTATCCAATAATACATTAGAATATCTTCACCTACAATTTCTTGCACAAGCTCGTTCTCTGACGCAGGATCCATATGAATGCAAATGAGATGTAAATTTCAACAGAAGGTTCGATAGCCTCGCGTCTTTTTTCTCTTTCTACCGGAACACAGGGTAACGAGCGGAAGTAACGCGGTTCTATAAGGCTCGAGGAAGAGGCAGCATTCCTTCAAGTTCCGGTGAACTTGTCGAAACATTACTCCCTCGCTGAATTAAAAAATTTTGAAATATGTTGTAAATGACTGTATTTTGAACAACTTATCCCTGTGACAAAATTAGCAGTCGCCTTTAGTTTCTGAAATATTTGCAAAGAATGATTGTTATTCATATAATGAATTTCTGTTTATTTGTAATATATTTCACGTCGAACGTCCGGACTATAAACACACAAGCGCTATAGAGTTTGTACGAAACGTACAGAAAGACATTAGTTGAGTCGCAATCAGCCTAAGTACAGAGTAAAACCAATATAATAACGATCACTGGATTTATACGCGAATTTAATTCCAAAGAAAAGTATATAGAATTTCTGATTGAAATAAATGTTTTTAAGAACACCATGCAGTACAGAAGATACTCCTGATATGTACGTCGCCTCAATAATACACACATAGAACACACCTCGTGATACACCTTAATTAACGGTAACGTTTACTTACTTATTTTATTTCTTATTATCTTGCTTTTTTTATGGTCACTACAACCTTATATTTATATATATATATATATATTATACAGATATTTTTATATAGATATTTTATATAGATATTTTGTTACTACTTGTACTTCATTATAAAGATATTAAAAACAATTTTATTCCAATTCATGTTGGAGAGTAGTCTTCCAACAAATTTATCCATTCTTGTAAATATCTCAGAAATTAAAAGTTATCGCTAATTTTGTTAGACGAAACTGTTTTTCAAAATATCGCCTTTAATGACAAATTAAAAAATGTTTGAAATCCGTGACGGAATGGTCTTTCGATAAGTTCACCCAGATCCCTAACAAGAGTGTCGAAAATGTTCCTCCTCGAATGATTCCACGCATCCAATTAGAAAGTGTCTGGTTCCTCGATTGCAGCACGCCACCAGGTTTCCTTCATTGCCCCACCCTCGTCCTTCAGGATCCCTCGATTCGAACTACATAAGCTCTACTTACCCTCGCAGCCATAGTGTTGGCTTTGGTTTGGGGTTTGGTCGCGCCAAGCCGCGTGTTTGCGGTTTTGCTGTCGATGCTCCGGAGTAGTCCTCCACTGTATACGTGTGTATACCCACGGATCGTCCTCTGTGTCCTGACGACAGGTTCAAGTAGAGCACGCAGAACGATCGATATAACGATAGCTGTCCTGACGCGAGCTGACGGGCCGAGTTTATCGGAGAAAAATGCGATTACGCGATCTTGAATAGTGTTTCCTTTTCATGCTAGGAAACAAAATGTAATGAGAGTCAGGTTTAACACGTTCGCGGACGTGAATGCTGTAGCATTTATTTTCATTGTGATACAGAATGCCGTGAATGCTATAGCATACAAATTTTAAAACCAATTATTATTGATTTAATTTTATATAACCTCGATTTAAATATCGTCGTGGATGCTATAGCATTCGTTGCATATAACTGTTAAAATGTGATATTCTGACTGCTCTTACAAAATGTGTCTAATCACATTTCGGATGTCACAATTAATTTAGAAAAAAATCGCGGTGTCTATTTTTACACCTCATTCAACTTTTTACTATCCGCGAACGTGTTAATAAGATTCGGGGCGTTGAATAAATTTTAACTTTTGTAAAAGATTTTTCAGGAACTTGAAGGAATGATAGCATTTTGAAGGTTTCATAAGCCATATGTGAGGAGAGATTCGGGAATTTTATTAACATTTATTAATTATAGAGTAAAAGCTCATCTACAGAATTAATTAATTGTTAATTATTAGTCCACTGTTAAGTTTCAAGACTTCTAATAATAAAAAGCTATTATTAGATGACATTATGTCCGGAAAATAGAATTTTTGGTTACAGTATTCGGATAAGGGAGGTTCTACTGTACTTGAAAACAGAAACGAGGGCTCTCGAGCGGCAGTTAACGAGCAACGTTAAAAAGGGAAACATATCTTTAATCAATTCGACTCGAGTTTCGTTTGCTCCCATCGCTGCGCTGCAACGAGTCCGTTCGACTTTCACACAGGGTAACATCTTAATAATACAACCGACTGCCAGCCCTCCAGTTCATTACTCATTCCTGCACAAGGGCAGACGGAGGAATCGAGGATAACGAACCTCTTGGAAGTTGACGGCGACGTCGCCGCGGCTGGTCGGTTTGCCGAGGATCAATTGAAAAATCGTTCGAGCTAATTAATTAGGGAATAATCTGAATGGAACTTATAGTACATCGCATTGGAAGACCGCCGAAAGGAGGAAGATCGCCCCGCGATGGGAAATTCTGAGGAACTGCTGAATGCAACGGGTGAGCCGGCTGGCTAAATAAATAATGAAACCGGTGGTGAAGTTTATGGCAGCGCTCCTGGTGAGTTGTAGCAAAAAATATCTCTTTTTACAGTGAGATGAATATTCATTTGACAAAGATGTTTTCTGAAGATGTTTTCAAGCGAAAACCTGCAATATTGTTATACGTACAGTTGGTTCGAAAGGTATCCGGCCGCATCGCGTACTACACAATTTTGTGTTAAATTATAGATTTGTAAGTAAGTAATTTTAGAAATTACAAAATCATTGTACGATGTAGAAAAATAAACTACTAGATATCCGGTAGAAATAAATTTCATTTTAATATATTACTTGCAAACCTCTAATTGTATACGAATTCGCTGGATAAGTAAAGTGGTCGGATATTTTTAAGATTAATTGTAAATTATTATGCAAATTTTTAGAATTTGTTTAATACCGAGATTTAATGATAAAATTACTCTTTTTGACGTTACAAATTACGAAAGCTTTATGAAGAATGCATTTTTTCTTGTGAATCATTTACATATATAACGTGAATTATGTATGAATTACTTCGGCGTTCAAAGGATTTATTTTTTCATTACGGTTCCCTCGTTATACATTCCGCCCGTACAATTCATTTTTTCCTTAATTCGTTCCGAAATTAATTTTACACCAACACGCCATGTATTCGTTGAAATCCACTGCACGTCATTAACAGCTGAAATCCTTATAAAAATCCCTTCTATTCATATAAAAATTCCTCGATGTTATATTCAAATACTATCCCTGGCAAAATACTATATATATTTTCTGAGATACAAAATCGGATGGTATGAATATAAAATATTTACGATAGTTAAATTATTGCAATACGAAGTAAATACAAAAAGTAATTTAAATTTTCGGTTATTATAAAGAGGAAAGCAACGAAAAAGTAAAATATTAATTGGAAAAAAGTAATTGTGAAGAAGATTCCCCGATTTTATTTACACTTTGTTATTGTCAAAGTGTTTAACTAATAAAGCTGATACACTCTTCGGTTATTATCTCAGTCATGAATAGAAACCTTTTTTCAAGATTTCTTCCAACCAAATACTTTCTTTTGTAAATCAATTTTTATTTGTTTGCCAGACTGGAAACGACTAACTGTTGTCCATTATGCCGCGTTATATAAAAAGATCGTCACCCATCGGAAGGTGGAAATCATCCTCACTTACAACCAATCCTAACGGATTTGACGAAATCCTCTCAAAGGTCACTCGACGACGGAACCAGTGTTGTACGTCGTCGACCGCAACGCAATTCGTCAAACTACGCCGAATAATAGGCCCGATCGTCGGCGCTTTTTGTAGAGGGATTATGTAGAAAAACTCGTGTAACAGAAAAATGACTATATTTATTGAATAAAAATATCGTTGGTTTACATGACTGGCGCAATACAAATAGCAAAGAACTAAAGAACGCGGCGACAATGCAAACATTTTATATCTGACTACCGCGTCTCTAAACCATTTCAGCATGTAGAGTTTTCAGGTAGAAATAAATTTCCTGTACCTCAACAATTTTATTTTACACTTCCAACTACTACTTTGTCTCTCCATTATTATCTTCGTCACGATAATAAATAAAAATGTGTATTAACTTCTTTTTACATTTACCTCATATCAGACCAATTTAACTTTCCTATTGTTTCACATATTAGTTTATATGTCAAACTATAATATTTCTACAAAATTTCATACTGCCTAATTGGATCGAAAACTTTCTAACAGGGGTAGTATTCTCGTAATAGCTAAAGTATGCTCATTTACATCGATAAAGTAAAACTGAAATTTCTCTATATAAGAGAAATAAGGATGATTTTTCAAAACTGTAATTTTACGAACTGTAATAAATTTATAAAATTTCTGTAAGCAATTTCAAATTAATCATTTTAACCATCTTAAGAGTTACAGTATTAAAATTGTTACACTTCTTAGAAAACAAACCCGAGGGTTAGTTTTGTATGTAGGAATATAGATTAATTTAAATGAAAAAGAATCCCTTGATTATAGCGATGTTATGTAGTTTATGGTATAAATGCATAAATGTATAAAACACCTGGCAATTCTATTTAATGTTTTGAAGTGTATTTGAACAAAGTACAAATATTAACATCAGCGTTAATATATTATAGAGCGTGCTTGCGGAATAAGAGATACGAATACCCCTTCTGTTAATGTATTTTATTCTAATTTTTGTACATAAATATATTTCATTAAATGTGTGATGTAAGTTCAGTATCGGGCAAAAGTTTAAGACGACAGGACAATGTAAAACATAGTTTTGTGGTATGCAAATATTGTTTATATACTTATTTTTATCGTAATTATGGTAGAACACTATTTATTGATTAGCATAGAATACGAATTTTATTTATCGTGCTATTTCTTATTAATCAATTTATTTGTTTTCCTTTGTATCCTTTGGTCTTAAACTTTTGTTCACTACTGTATACCGTCCCGTTCTACCCACAACATAGCGATCTCAAACTTCTAATCGGTAATGTATGTATTAAGAGAAACGTCCACGAGCGATCGATTTCCACGTCTTCAACTTGTCCAGGCCAATTCTCCCCCATAATCGTAAAGCGAAGAAGCAGACGGAAAAAATCATTCGGACTCAAGATCGGAAAACACATTTTCTTATCGAGCATCTCTTCCTCGTCCTATTTCCGTAGGAAGGTCGATTGTTCCGGCCAATCTACCCGTGTTACGGGGTCCAGCGTCGCATATAAGCTGTGACCGGTATCGCGAAATAATATCATTAAACCGAGAGATCTCCCATTAGATCGGGGCTCGATACGCGTCGAGCTGCCCCCGACAACGATCTCGTATACGTAACCCAATTCTTTCTGTTTTCGCAACGCCGCTTATCGATTGCTCCCTCGGGATAAATATTTAAAGAGTTCCAGTTTCCCTGGCTTCTCCGCCGAGATACACCGGTTCCTCGACGGCATAAATCTTCGCGTGCGCGCATAATGCGTGAATAAAATTCATGTTGTTCCTGGAACTTGTTCTTTAGGAGTTTGTTAAACAAAGGTTTTTTACGGCCGGGTCTACTTGCTCAACTAGAGAACCACGGCATGGTTGTTTATAAATTTTACGGAGAAACTACAAATCGATAGAGAAATTGCTTTCTCACGTTTAAATGAAATATTTACCATTGATTCGGATGCAAATTTTCAGGCAACGTTTAAGACATAAATTTAAGTTTTCATTGGTAATAAAATGTAACATTAACGAAAATCTAAAAAGATTATACTCTGTCCAAAGAGATAAGATAGAAGATAAGGGAACTGCGCGTGATCGTAGCGTAATTAGGACAGGGCCCACACAGAATTTTAAACGTTCAAAAATATAAGGAAACTAGAAGCTACTTTTTTGAATCCGCTTCGAATAAGAGCTTACACTTTACGCTAAAGCTTAATTAAAGTGTACTTATGTTCAGCAAAGAAATAAACTACAATGCGTCTACTAAAGCTTGGAACAAAATTCTATTTGATGTGCAAATTAATTCGGTGCCTTTGCATTTAACGCTTTGTAACTTCCGTTCAAATTAAAATACCTTTCCTGCCCTATAGTGATTTGAAAGTAGCAACATTATAACATTAAAATAATCAACGACAATTCGGCATAATTTCACCTGATAACAGTAAACAATTTGGCGTTCGATAAGGGGACTTTGTGAGACTGCATTCTTTTTGCTTTTGAACCGAACAAAACTGCTTCTGAACCTAAAGAAATGGTTCGTTCCGCTTTTGGTAATGACGCTGTGACGTATAAAACCTGCAAAGAGTGGTTTCAAACATTTCGAAACGTAGATTTTAATCTATCGAACAAGCACATCCAGGGCAGGCAAGAAATTTGAAGAAAACGTTTGAAAAAACAAAACGAGGGCTTGTGTTGCAACCGGGTGTAATCCACCAATGCCTGTCGCAACGTTTACTTCAGTTAGGAAAAATTCGAAAGTTAGGAAGGTGACGCTACGAAGGCACGCAATGATTGTCAGGAAGGCACGAAAAAAGCACCGAATTAATTTGCATACCTAATAATAGCATGACCTTGAAAATCTTAAAACTCTACCGTCACGTGATTCGAAGCGTATGCTTCCTATATTAAATATATTAAATGTTACTATATTTATTGTACTCTCGTATACGCATGCACAGGCATACTTATAAAGTGAATTAATTGTTGAATGTAATTGTTATACATTATAATTGTTGAAAGTGAATGTAATTGTTATACATTATACTGCTTTCTACGTTTTTACAAAAATTCGCTTCTTTTCATCATCGCTGCACCAATAAATGAGCATAAGAGTAATTAATTGGTTAACCGTTATTAAATCGTCATGGAAAAAACAGAGAAAAGAAACAGAAAGAAGAGAAGAATTTTCAATTTTTACGCCAACGTTTCACGCGGCGGTGGCCGGTAGAGTTAAAAGGAAATTCCTTTGGAGACCGACGCTTCCCGCCGCCACTCTCGTATTGACTCGGACGCCTGAGCAGGGATGCAGGAATTTTAATATCTCGTGTTTAATGGTATTTTTCTTGCTCGATGTATCCGCGACTCGCAGGCGCCTCTCCGGCGACAATTTTCACCGCGGATCCGGCCGTCTGCCCGCAGGAACGAATAAAGGGGCACGGATTCACAAAATGTCTAGCACATGGTATCGATTGCGCCGGGAGAAGCGTCGCAAATTTCTACGACGACGCTTAAGCGTTATTGGAACCATTTGTGATACGTCGAACCGCCCCGGACCGGGCCGTGAAAGAAATTGAATTATCGTTGCATTCAGGTTACATTCTTCGACGAGCACCCTTCTCTCCTTTCCTCCTGCACTTTGCTGCTGCATCATTGTAGGTACGTTGCATGCTGCATTTGAATGCAATTTGTTCTCAAGAAAAACCTGTGTTGCTGGAAAGTGTGATTCAGTACTGCGTTTTCGAATAACATTTTTCTTGATATGTAAGCTTTAGTATTTGGAATGACGTGCAACAGGAGCATAAATAATTCTTCTGGTTACTGTATCTGAATACACGTATGCAAGTGTAATTAATGACTCTGAACTGTTATTACAAGTGTACATACATATACGTATACATTGGTGTGCACTACTATTGCAAATATATTTAAATATAAATATATGTTATATAAAATACTTATATAAGAATCATAATAATAATATATTACTAAAATATTTATATTTATGTTATGTTAAATTAAATATTTACTATATAGTTTAATTAATATTTAATTAATGCGGATTCGTTTATTTTAAGAAATAAAGTATGCATGTTTTGAGTTTTGTAAAATCCGAATCAACTTCTGAACATCAGAAGTTTATTTGAATGTTTCAGTACCAATTATAAATATATTTAAATAACTTATGTCCTGATATGTTCAACATTACAAACATTAAACACTAAATAGTTATTTATTAATATATTTATGTCCATCTATCACAAATAAATAAATAAATATCCGTGTACACGTGTATTAAGAACACGGACTTTTAATTTCTTGATACATGTGTATTTTAATACACGTTCGAAACTGCGATTTCTATTAATAAACAGTCTTAGTACTTATCGATGCAAGGAAATCCTTCAACAGATCAAGTTAGGGTTGAAAGTATAGCAGTATCTATTAGAAGTAACATAAACAAGTAACTATACATCTTGTTAACAGTGAAATCAACATTAATGAAAAAAGCTATAAAATTGTTGGTATCACTTCTCAACACATTCGGCATCGTTTGTTATGTATTGTAACCTTTGTTATAATGCTACAAACATTGTGGTTAGTCCACGTATACACACCAATAGAACCATACGCTTATTTTATCAGCTTGTAATTTAATTATTTTTTTCAGTACAGTTGGAACTTCCAAAACCAAAAGTACACTGTGCAATAAAAATCTCATCAATATCTTATATCGATAACAAAACTAATTTTTGCTATTTCACTGTTGCTATTTCGAAAACGGCAATCATTCGTCAGTTAGAAATCGTTAAAGTTGTACAGCCGAATCTCAATAACTCGAAAATCTCTTTAAACGAAAATTGTATTCATTGCTTTCCGCTCGGCTGCGAAAACTTCTATGAATCGAAATAAAATCTTCTTTAACTGAAATTATTTGCCACATATTTAGATACACTTTCATCTCCGTAACTCGAATTTAAAACAGCCATATTTCTACAAGTCAAACCTTTCTTATCCTGTGTTTTTCGATTGTTTGACAAAAATGCAAATAAAACTGTGCATTTATTAATAATTCATATTTAAAAATGGAATTCATCTTCCTTTAAGCCAAAAGTTATTAATCTTCATGCAATGTATCTGTAAACCGAGTTTTCGTATATTAAACCTCTCTTACTAGAAAACTTGATCGAATTGAAACTTCTATAATTTGAAGATTTCAGTGCTTCCGTTAAAATTCAACTACAGATACGTCTTGATTAATGCGAATTCGAATTTGGTACTAATTGCAAAATAATACCAGGTCACGTTTAATGTGAACGAAAATTCAGTTAATGGGCAAAGAATGTAATAGCGATACCGAAGAACGATAACAAAGTTGTTTACGCTCGAAAAATTTGAATATATTCTTCGAACTGTAGAATCATAAAATAAACCAATTCATGTTTAATATTTCAAGAAGAAGAACAGCACAGTTTATGTTGCTAAAAATATTCTAAAAAAACAATAAATATTTTCATACTAATTTAGTGGATCTGAATGAATATTTCACATTTCCATCAAATTGGAACTAATTACTATATTTGACGTATTCGTATACAGTTTCCTTGGATTTCTTATTTGCACTAATCGAGACCTACCTGTATATCTATTAGGCTTCTGTAATACTATAAAATGGCTACGGCCAGAAGAAACGAACCGAACGCGCCGAATGGGAGAGAATGCTCGATTTGTCACCGATTATAATGCGGTGCACCAGTTTCTGTAGCGCGTGGAAAATTCGCGGCAGTGTAATACAGGAGCTGACATAATGTCGAATAAACCTATACAATGTGGCCGCAATATTGGCCGACGTCGGTAACGACGCCGAGGTGAACGGCGCAGCAATTACTTCCCTTTCGGCGTTCACGTGATCCCGGATGCGGCGAGCGGCGAGCCGGATGATCGTAGGGTAATAAACGTTGATCCCGCTTCGAGGGTGCGAGCTGGCTGACCGATTTAAGTGCGTGTTTAGCGGTGTCGATTTCTCCGATGGCGACCCTCGCCAAGGGACACCAAAGGGCTACTACGTATAATGGTGTTGCTCATCAATGATGAGCATGAAGGTTCCTTTTTTACGTCTTTGTATTTGTTCAGACCGCAAAATACTGAAGAGCACGCGAGGTTACCCTTACCGGTCATAATGATAATATAACGAAGAGTCGAGGAAATTTGTAAGGGTATCTCGGAGACAGAATTTGGGAAATATTGGCGACAGATATTTAACCTTGGTACGACGAATGCAGGGTCACTTTGAATCTGTAAGACAAATATAGTGCAGGGTGTCAAAATTTTAGTCACCCAAAACGTGCGATGACAAACTAAAATGATATAAAATGTATGTTCAAAATACTTTTCTAGGTTTAATTTCTCCGCAGAAGTACTTCGTAACAGAAAATCTGTTACGGATCAGAACGAACCTGCGATCGTCTCCCGTGTTCGTTGAAAATCATTCGCCTTCTGAATATAACAGTTACACCAGTAAATCTATACTGAAATAAATACCGGTACTACTTCCGTATTCTGATTGTGGAAATTACCAATCTGTATAGCAAATCTTTACACCCTAGATACCAAACTTTATCCGTTTGTTCTTCTTTCTAGGAATTCTATTCTAGTATAGAGTATTTATACGCGAAGAACGACTTCTTCAACTGGCCCGTGGCATGGGCTAAAGCACAACTATAGCAATAAGGATCTAAGAAAAAATATAACATTGCTATTATCAAACTCCGACGATAGAAATTATCAAAATGTCAGTTTTGACTCGAGAAACGACTTAAATAGAGTAAGAAATTAGGCAATATCCATTGATTTTAGGTTTCCACTTAAAAAATAGAATACCTGAAATAGAAAAATAAAACAATTTAGTGGTATTTTTATATGACGCTTTAACGTTGCACCGGTGTTTTTGGATTTCGATTTCTTTAAGGGTTATGACCGGTGTTTGCTGATATAATACATATATTTTGCGTTTCGATAAAAATTCCTGAGTCACGGTAGCAAATGCCAGAATTTGTTATGCAATAAATTTAAGACTTTTAGCTATCCTACGATTTCATCTGGCGGAAATTTCACAACTTTCTCAGAAAATCACAAGGATTTCATATTCATTTTGGTTTTGCCATACGCTTACTAAGAAAATGTTTCCCTTGTGTGTGAGAAATAGAATAGTTAAACAAAAAATGAATAAAAAATTCAGAAGCACACAAACTGACATTTCTTAGAAAAATAACCGCTACTTAACCATTTGATCAACTTTAACAGTAACTATGTAATTGAATAAGATTTGTACTTGTTGATTTGAACGTGTGTGTATGTGCAAACTGATCTCTTTTCCCTCGCAATTTGTAGTATTCCAGTCACAGCAAGCGGTAAACCGAGCGATCAGGGGAGTGGTTACGTTGATCCAGGTTCGAGGGTGAGAATTGGACGATTTAAGCGCCTGTTTAGCGGTATCAATCCCTAGGCAACCTTTCCATGGGACATTAAGGGCCGCTAGGGGCGGGTATACGACTAGTAAGAAGGGTTTCTACCTAGAAGCAGCATGTAGAACTTGCTACAGAATCACTCGACGCTTTGATCATTGACAAACCACCGCCTTTATGGCACCATTACGTGTCCCCGAAGGGCGTGTGAAAGAAATAATCATAATCAACCTAAAGAGCGGACACGATGTCCTTCCTTATCTCTTCTAACTATCCATTTCACGCGGAGCTTGATACATTTAAATGGAGATTTTTGGTAGCTGAAAGTTTGGTTTTTGATATACCAGAGACTGAGAAATTTTCGGATCATACTGCATGAATATTCGGTTCAAATCTTTAAAAATTCCAAACTCTAGCTTATCCAAAACCTCAAAGAAAATTGAATTACAGAAGAACTCAAACCTCCAAGATCATACTAATGCTTCATGGAACTCAATTATCAAGAGATCCCAACTCCCAAAGAGAATTCAGCTCGAGAGGAATTTAAATCTTCAACGGTTAAAAACGTCCGAAGGATCTCAGTACTCAAGAGATTCCAACTCCCGAAAACCTCAACTCTCTAAAAGAATCCAAACCCCAAGTGTTTCCACCCCCTAAAGACGATCAAATCTGAGGGGAATTCAAACCACCAAAGGTATCCACTCTCCCGATGAATCTGAGCTTTCAAGATGTCTAATTTACCTAAAGAATCTAATTCCTGCGGGATCCTAAATCCTACGAGAATCCAAATCACAAGCATTTGCATCCCCTAAAAGGAATCAGGTCTCAGAGAAACTGAAATCTCCAAAGATATGCGAACTCTTAACGAATCTCAAATCTCAAAGGTATCTGATTCCATAAGGGTACTCAGTTTATAAATATTCCCTATTTCCAAAGAAAATCCAAACCTATAGACGTTTTCATCGCATAAAAAAAAATCAAATCTTAAGGGAATTCAAACCTCCAAAGGTATCCAAACTCCCGATGGATATCAATTCCTTAAAGGAACCCAAACCCTAGGGAATCTGAACGTTCAAAGTGAATCCATTCCAAAGAAATCGAAACTTCCAAAAAAATCCAATCCCCGAAGATTCCCAACTCTCAAAGGATTTAAAGCTACACAAGACTAAATGTCTTGATGTACTAATAAGAAGGCCCATACTTGTTAGCTCATGGACTTCGAGCGACAGTTTTATACGATTGTCCTTCCTATGTATCCTCTAGAAGCTGGCCATAATCGTTGGCGTACAGTTCTTACGAGAACGGCTTACGTCATTAAAACGTTAAGAAACTTATCTTTAACACTGAAACTGTTTATTGGCTCGATCCTGCGCTGCAAACAAAATTCAGCGGCAAGTCTGCAGAGATAAGGCACTGCAATGCTCAGGTGTTATGGTTATTCGGTATCCATCTGAGTTTGAACATACACTTTTAGTGTTTCAATGCTGTAGATGCTTGTCAGTGTTTTTTAATTCTAATTTTATAAGTTGATCGATACAATAGCGGTCTTTTTCATTTCAGTGACCTATTCGCATGTATCCCCATTCTGCTGCACTCTTATAATCTGTAACTCGTAAAAATGGCGTCTATTGAACCTAGCGATTTTTAATTTCATACAAAAAATGTAACTTGAACAATTTTTTAAATAAAATAGTAACTGACAAGGGAACACCGCGAACTGTCATTCACGGATTTGAATGAAACTTTGTGGGATTATAGAGTGATCCAAGACAAGAATAACGGTATGCTTCATCTGGGCCCAATCGACCTTTAAGGGTGTGAAAATTAACCCCAAAGTGAAATCGACACTTCCACTTTTCCGCGTATATCTCTTAAAGTACTAGAGATAGAGAAAAATGTTTTAGACAAAAGTTTAATGGTATAACGAGCGTTATAATTTTACCTTAAGAAAATGTTTTAAAAAGTCTTCCTTGTTAAGAAAAAAAAATTTTCTTGCGTTATTTCAAACAATTTCATAATAACTAAAAATATTACGTATTTTATTCTGAATTCAACCATGTATATTATTTTTACTATGCAACACCAACTTATCTAAATATACGCCGTAACGTACACCGCGCGCACGATTTCGGCCTAACAACTCACAGTAAGTTACATACTCGGATTTCTTTTTCTCGTTAAAGGTCATAATATATGACGATTACGAGTGTGATAACATAAAAATAGCAAAATATAAAATATTATATGAAGATTGATGGCATATCACATACATTGCGCTATGTTGCATATATACATATACTATAAACATTTATTTTATACTTATTTAACATTTTACTCTACTTTGAATGCAAGTATACATGTATTTCACCCGACATAGATTTCACAAAGGTGATGTTCGTCAAAAAACTGTTCTGAAGGTAGATACTTTTTACATCAAGCACATCTTATAATAGCAGGCTTATTACACAGATCGTAACGTGGCAGGGTATGTACTACTTCAATAAATTTGTAACAGAAATCTACTGAATTTTCTAATTGCTCTGAACTTTATTCAAGATATCCACTTTTGTACCAAGCGTAATTTCCGGAATCTCGGAGAAGATAACTGATTGTATGTAAGAAATTGCAGTCTGATAATGTTATTTCGTAAATGTAAATTTACACTAAGATCATGTAGTAAAACCCGATCCGAAAAAATTCTCACAAAATTTTTCCATACTCGAAAACCGAAAACATCCAGCCGTTGTATCAAACGTGCTTTTCCTTTCATATTACAAATTTACTGAAATAGTACATACTCTGCCACGTTGCGATCTGTGTAATAAGCTTGCTGTTATAAGATGTGCTTGATGTAAAAAGTATCTACCTTCAGAACAGTTTTTTGACGAACATCACCTTTGTGAAATCTATGTCGGGTGAAATACATGTATACTTGCATTCAAAGTAGAATAAAATGTTAAATAAGTATGAAATAAATGTTTATACATGTAGATATGAAACATAGCGCAATGTATGTGATATGCCATCAATCTTCATATAATATTTTATATTTTGCTGTTTTTATGTTATCACATTCGTAATCGTCATATATTATGACCTTTAACGAGAAAAAAAAATCCGAGTATGTAACTTACTGTGAGTTGTTAGGCCGAAATCGTGCGCGCGGTGTACGTTACGTCGTATATTTAGATAAGTTGGTGTTGCATAGTAAAAATAATATACATAATTGAATTCATAATAAAATACGTAATATTTTTAGTTATTATGAAAATGTAAAAATTGTTTAAATTAACACAAGAAAGATTTTTTTTTTAACAAGGAAGATTTTTCAAAAAATTTTCTTAATGTAAAATTATAGCGCTGGTTATACCATTCAACTCTTATCGAAAACATTTTTCTCTATCTCTAGTAATTTAAGAGATATACGCGGAAAAGTGGAAGTGTCGATTTCACTTTGGGGTTAATTTTCACACCCTTAAAGGTCGATTGGGCCCAGATGAAGCATACCGTTATTCTTATCTTAGATCACTCTACAATCCCACAAAGTTTCATTCAAATCCGTGAATAACAGTTCGCGGTGTTCCCTTGTGAGTACATTACTTTCTAGTAGTTGCAATGTTTTAACTGTTTACTTGTAATGGTAAAGTATTTATCCATAAATTTGTGAATTACCTTGCACTATACTTGTTACGGGTTAAGATGAAGCGAAATTAAAGTTTCCAAGATTCACGTGAAACTTTCGATGTAGAAAGAAAAGTCATCGTGTCGTAAACGCATCGAAAGATCTCGTTGAGAGGAACCGGAATTTAAGATTCGAAGAACGGTAAGAAAACGACGACACGGTGACCTTTGCACGACGTACAAGTTGGCGATAGTCCAGGAGATGCCAATTCAATCTTCCTCCTTGCTGCGGATGGAAAATTTCAGGTGGCCAACGAACTTTCCTCTTACGTACCTCCTTTCGACCACTGCAGTCTTTCAAGTATGTTTCCTCTTCCTGTTTTTTATTAACATTACCATACCTTTCTAGCAAGATATTAGTATCACCTTCAGTTTTTTAAATGGAATGTCTATTTTTTCTCAAATTCGGATAAATGAAAAAGTGTCGTACGAAGTCGGACTTAAAATGAATAATTATTGAGATATTTTCAAATTAATAATCTTCTATTAGGAAATATGCTCAGGCAACGTGATTCTTAGGCAACAAAGAATCCACATTGGATACACGAAGTTAACCACCAACGCCAGGGGGATTTGAATGTTTAGTGTGGTATAATTGGTTACCGGATTATTGGACCGTACTTCATTGAAAGATCAGTGACAATGCAATATTCTTGCCTGAAACACTTCTAGGCTCATTAAAAAATGTACCATGTTTAGTATGTTATAAACTTTATATAACGCCTATTGCTTCCGTATGTAATAATAACACGAACAGGGAAAACTTACTGTTAGCGGTCTCTTCTTGTCAGTTTTAAAGCGCTCCGTTTGTTTTCTTCGTCGTGAGATTATACATATAGACCTTAACCTTTTGACTGATACGGGTGCATATATGCGTCTGACGAAAGCTACTTGTGTGAACTATGGGCGCGTGTATGCGTCTCTGTCAAAAGTTACTTGCGCGGATTATGGACGCGTATATGCGTTTGTCAATTTTTCCTCGCTCCCATTTAAAGCAACACAATTACTAATAGAGCGCCGACTACGCGGATCACTTCGACCGGTAGTATTTAGACCCTGTTTTATGTTCAAGTAGGCTGTCTTACTTCGCTGTGACCAATCGAACCCGCATTCCTTCCAGGTTCCAACATACCAGCGCTATACAGTATTGCGGGATGAGGTAGGGGCAGGGAGAGTCTTTCATTCGCTCCAGTTATTTCCATTTTTGACGTTCTTAAATTCGACAGTGAGATCTTGTCAGTATCGCTCTATCCCACTCAGTTTCGATATACAGGTAGCCCTCCTACAACACGGTTTCGCTATAACACGATTCATAAATTGCGGAAACCTTCCTTCAACACGGCATACTATGCTCTAATACGATAAGAAAATTGCAAAAGTCTTTGTACGACACTGTACTTCTACAGCCGCAGCGAGGCTTGCCGTCTTAACCGTTTGAGTTCCAGAGACTTTTGAAAAAATTTAGGCGTTCAAGATTTATTAATGGAAGAAGAAGTTGACGAAGAGGATTTGACGGAAATGGCATCTGAAGCTGTAAATCGAATAGATTCTGAGGACACTAGCACTGATGAAGATTGTGCAGTTAATAATTTAATATTAACAAAATTACAAGATGGCCTAAGCTTAGCTGAAAATCTCGATTTATTTTTCTTGCTGAAGCCGAAAATTCAAAAGGAAGCTGCAAAACTGTTTAGCTCCATACCGGGAAATTTACAATGATCTGGTAAGAATCAACAAGCAAAGTGAAATTACAGGTTTTTTAAAGGGGAAGAAAATGTAAGAACTTTGAATGATGAAAAAAATTCTGAAAGTGAAGGTGATATCATTCCACCGAAAAAACGTTCTCGGTTGATCATACTGAGCAGTGACAACGACGAAATTTATTAAATTAAAATAATATTGTTGTTTTTTTTTCGTTTTGTGTTGAAAATACATTTATATTTTTAATAAAAATTAAGTTGCTTATGTAGAATTAAAAACAATTTTGTTTTCGGAATGTAACCCCTCTTTTTATACTGGCTCTGGGTTTCATACAATACGGTTTCACACAACACGGCGTTTTCTAGGAACCTATCTATCGTGTTATCGTGAGCATTTCCACCGATAAAGAAAATACGTGTAACGACCGATCGCTCTAGGTGAAAGTAGGGCGGCGATCTGTCTCATCAACCAATTAGACTCACGTGCAAACTCCTGAACTCTGCACACGGTGGCCTACTCCACAGCGCCATCCGATGAGTAGCGACTCGCGTTAATAGAAACGCCCCATATTAATTAACAATCTTTTTATTTGCGGGCATAGAACTTAAATTAGAATACACTTTCCAGCTTCCATGAAACCAAAATTCACGCCACATGAGAGAACATACAAATTCTCGAATTCTTTAAGAAGAAATGTTCACTGCATTAAAACTTTCCCCGCTCTCGATGCGAAACTCGGGGCGTCCGATACCTGCGACGGAACACGTTTCTCAGCTATCTTTTCACGGTGCAAAAATTCATAAATATTCGACGCGCCACGGAGAAGCAATTAATTTATTCGCGTGCAAGGCTGGGGATGCACAGAGCGTGAAAATTATTCAAGAAGCCGGTAGGACACGCGCGCTCGCGCATCTTTGCCCGCTCACGAGACCTCCGGGCGTTTCACACGAGCTGCGTCTCGAATTTAACGAGCTCCTTCATTGATGAATCGCATTCATCAAAGTGCCGCACAATTTCAGCCCGATTTCGTGATCTAACGACGCTACGTAATCAGCGTGGAGCTAACGGAGAACTTCCGAGGCGCTTGCTGCCACTTACTTAACATACATCGCGACGCTGCGCCCGTCCAGCTAACGCGTCTCTCGTCTTCAAAAGCGCGGATACCTCGACTAACGATTGTGAGCGCACCTGTGAACGTGTCACCTCGCAGAAACTCAGAGGGCTTCTCTGCATTTGTTAAACACGTCGCGTTTATTGCTTGACGCTCAGCAGAGAAGACTAAGAAATAGATAGAGATTAAGAGATAATAGATTTCGAATGTTTAGTATTTTTTTAGGAAAGTTACCTACAGCAGAGTTCCCTATATCCAAGCCAAGGATCTCTTTTTTTTATATTAAACTTCATTTACCTGCTCAAACAGAGGCCTGACAGGGGATTAACAGTTTATTTAAATATACACTTGAATAACAGAACGTGATATGAAAGCTGTCGTACAACCACTGTGTTTGACTGAAGTAAGAAGTATCTTAGAACAAATATACGAATATTACTTTTACCGCTTTTATAGCGCATTTCTTTATCATTATTTTGGACGACACTATTAAGAAACAGTTGCACTCGACAGCTATACTCGGAAATGACGTCAAAGATTAATTATAAACAATATTGGGCATGATTTTTAAATTCATCTTACAGCCATCTGTTTCATATAGTTTTTATAAGCCATAATTTATTTACGATATAGAATCTAAAAAATAATAGTGTTATAGAAGTATGATTGCCCGTCGATTGTCGTTGATTGTCGTATATATCGAATACCGAATGTACGATGTGACATAATTTAATTATATTTTAATTTAATAATTAAAAATTATTGGAGAAAAATGGTAAGCCATGCGCCTGACAATGTACAATATGAAGATAAATCCATACCAAAAGAGTGTAAAAAGTTTAAGTTATCATTTACATATTAAGTATAGTATTTCATAATCCTAAGCAGCTTGTTTGATTAACAGTTCCTAATTTTTATGCAGCAGCGCGTTACTGTTCCTCGTATATTACCAGTGGAATGTAATAAAAGTATGTTTTTCGAGACTCTAAACCACGTTACAGTAATTTGCATACATGAATATTCACGTTCACTTACCTTGTATTGCCCTAAATCTTTGACACTACAGGCTAGCTTCACGTTACGTCCCTCCGGCACTGTGATATTTCCTATTTTGTCAACGAACTCAGGATCTGGAGCGGTGGTAACTGAAACGTGAAATAAAATGGCTGTTAACATAATGTTAGTGCTCTCTCGAGTGTTTCATTAAACTCGAATTTTCCTCTCAAATAATAAGGGTGACCCTTGCTCTGAAGATTACGTAGCTTATCAGAAAATAATGATTCTCGAAGCTTAGCAAAGGAAAGTAAGGAGGACACGAAGAAGATCATAAGATCTCATTTTTTTAGAGATCCTTCTAAAAAAGTTAAACTTCCTTTTACAAATTCATCCGAAAACGAATCGTGAAATAAATTTGTTAAACACCATACAGACGCGGATTTTGGTATGGACTGATTGTGAATAGTAGAAGTCGCGATTTTCAATGAGAATTAAGAAATTAGAAATCTATGTCCTTAATACACTCGTATGTGGAGATTTATTTATTTATTTATTTATTTATTTATTTATTTATTTATGTAGTAGTTTATGTAGTAGTTGTAGTAGTCGGGTTTAAATATATTAATTATTAGATGTGATATGATACAAATATATTAATTATATACATGAGATCAGAAGCATTTTGAACACCTTAAATTTCTTACATTAGTTTCTATTGATTATTTATAATTGGCATCGAATATTCAAACTAGTCTCAGATGTTCAGTAATTGATTCAAATTTCAGAAAAATGTAATATATGCATATTTTACTTTGCCAAACTTATTGAACAAGGTGGTTTATAAATAGCTCTAACCAATAATTATACTACACTTTGGTCCATATATCATCTGTCATTGCACGTATTATCAATTGTGCCATGAATATGTAGGTTTCTCGTTCGCATTAATGATCGTTTCATATTACAATTCAAGAAGTGTCGTTAAATAATATTTGTTGTCGATTACAAACTTCTAGAAAAATGTTACTGTTAAATCTAATAATCGTTATCAATATGTTAACTACATCATTAAAAATTTCAGGCATCGTCGTTTCGCCTTCGAATCCTTGAGAAATTGCAGTGCACGATGCTATTTTGGATGTAAACACTAGAAGCATGACAAAAAATGTTTTAATCGAAAATGATTCTGTATTTCAATTTGGAAAACCATATGCATCGCATGAATTAGAAATTTATTGTTATTGGGTCAGCGAAGACGAAACGTAAGAAGGTGAAGAGGAAAGGATTTCCTAAGGAGAATTTCGTACATCTGCAGAAGAAAAAGTAGAAGTTATTAATATAGAATTACAGAATAAGAAGTACTGCACGAATGGAAAATTAAAACGCCATTCTCTTAAAAGAATGCAAAATCAATATAAAAAAGTAAAATCTTTGTATCAACTTCATAGATGGAAAGTTGCGGTGAAAAACAGTGGATCGAATTCGGATAAATTAGTCTCTGTTGCAGAATATGTATTCGCAATATTTAAAACTGCAATTAACAGCGAGTAGTTGGTGGTTTAGAATTTTAAAAAGAATAATGGTATTACGGTATTGTATCACGTTAGATAACGAAATTTATTATACAGTCAGCGTATGGAAATGTTGAAATACTAGAAGAGAGGAGTAAAATATTTGTGGATAGAATAAAACCGTTTACAAGAGACTTTGGTGAAGACAACTTCTATAAAGCAGACGAGGATGGTTTTCAATTAGAATTACATTCAGGACGGGCATTAGCCGAAAAAGATGTTAAAAACGTTGTAGCTACTGCTCGATCTTTTTTATCCCCCACTCACACTTGCAAAACTCTACCTACAATTTCTGCAAGTAGAAACTTACTGTCACCTTCGTTTATCATTTTGAAAGAGGCTGTTGGAATTCTAGGATCTAGAGTACCGGAAACTCTTTTTAGGCCAAACAATGTTTAGATTTCTACAACGAAGTCTGAGAGAATTAACTTCAAATGAATTTAAAAATTGGTTGACTAATATCCTATCTAATGTCCATTGTGAGTAGGCTGTAGCCTAGAGCGGAAGCTTTTAGAGGATGGGGAATTTGAGAAAAATTTCTTCCATGTTAAAAGAATGTTTAAAAAGATCAATAAATTTTCTCAAAAGAATGCTTTTAAATACAATATTTTAAGTATTTGTAATCCTCTTAACTTTACTTTTTCCTTTTATTGCGAGGCAGTAAAAATGTAATAGTCTAGGGGGACAAAACCTTAAACTAATTATAAAGTAATTTGAAGTTGTGTAGCTTTTTACAACAGAAACCATTTTCAACTTCTTTGAGGGGGACATTTGATGCAGAAACATATAAATGGAGGCTACGTTATTTAAAATGAGCTCAGTCGGATTGTTGCACTATGCTTATCATACAATAGCGTTGGTTCAAAGAGCGAATAATTTTTCAGTCGAAATTTAGCTATCCTTTTACAGGATTCCTTTCCAAATTATATCTATTTTTGCAGTTCACAGGCTTATACGCGAGAAACCGGCTGAAAAAGCTCCGAAGCATTGATCTCCATGTAGGAATATCCGTGATGCGCTGTCAATTTTCGAAGAGACGAAACAGACGAAGAGGATGTTCCTCCTGTTCCGGTGACATCGTGGGACATCGAGGATGCCACGCGCGCCCGTAGCCGTACTTCCTGCGGAGGTCGGATCGCGGATGTAAAGAGGAGAGATCGATCGATCGAGGGGGCGGCTCGTCTACGAGGATGCGTGGATGCGCTTTAAATTATAGGAGGCCGCTGGTCGGAGTGACAGCCTAGTTATTGAATACAAAATGCAATTTTTCAAGTCTGCCACGTGGTACATCTGCTCGCAGCTAGTCCCAAGGAGTAACAGACCGTTCTCCTCGCGGGAGCTGATTGAATCCGCGCCAGGATTTCGAGATGCTACACTCGTCCCGTACAACCGGGACCAGCCATCCATCCTGGCCCTCGTGATCGCGTCTTCCCGTTGAATAGCATTATCTCATGCGGTACAATGCGCAGAGGGAACCGATACACCGCGTGGGTAGAAACGAGTTTCGATGTTGAGAGATAATGGCGTTTTTCAGCACACGGGATGATCTAAAGTTCGAACGAGGAAAGGAGGAGATTAGATTCCTGTCTTTTTGTTTGCTACATCCCACGGTTAAGGGGAAATTTTTAGAGAACGGGAAATTAAGGTAGAATGTAAGCAAGTACACCTATTGACGTTTTTCAAACGACGATACTTTGCGAAGGGATATAAATCAATTACACGGGAACTTAGTCAGATAGATTATGAACAAATGTTAGTATTTATTTATTCTGTTAACGAAATTCTGTTAATAAATTATTATTATTATTATCATTATCAACAATTTTTGTAACTTTTATAGACTGCAATGTTAATATAAAATATTAATAATATCAATAATAAATAATTTTTAAATCGTTATTATTATTATTATTATTATTATTATTATTATTATTATTATTATTATTATTATTATTATTATTAAAAACTAATATTAACAGTTTTTGTAACTTCCATAGACTCCGGTGATATTATAACATTATGTCATGATAGTATAGATATCTAAACTATACAGACATCCTGTGAAAAGCAAATATTATTTTAAGAATATTTTTAGACTAACAAATTTTGTTAAATCAATTACGTGAGTTATTCGTATTCTCCTGTTTTTTAATTTCGATTACAATTAAAATTAATCCAAAGTCAATCAATCATAACATCATGATTAAACCGAAGGTAGATTATAACAGCAGTAAAAAATATGAGCCAGATATTTACCGTGTACCATGACATCGGTATCGCTTATATCGTACTGATATTACCATTGACACAATAATTATTATTCTTGAAAACAACATAATGCGCAAAAATATGATACGTGAAAATAAGCAATATACCTTGAAAGGAATCTATAATAATTGGAACAAATTAATGAAAACACGTCGACACGGAAATCTACATCAAATTTCAATATTTCAAAGAACACCATAACGTGCTTGCGCGTTAAAGTGTGTCATAATGGAGGAATCATAAATCAAACGTGTATGTAATATAATTATATTGCTGGTTCCCTAAAGCGCCCTATCCTGTTTTTTCCAGGAAAAACCAAATGATTTAATACCAAAGGGTGATCAACTCCAATCTTATTATACTGTGTGCAATTAAAAAGCATTTCTTCCGACTTCCTGAACTTTTTTATTTTTGTAAAAAGTTCAGGAATATACTTATCAATATTGCTTATATAAATTAAGAATGTTAGAATCGCTTCTCAAATACTGCATTTGTATATATTACACTGTATTCGATCGCAAAAGTTGGACAAATTTCAAACATTTACATTAAAAAAGTAAATTTTGTTAAATTTGAATTATTTAGGTAATATATACATTTTATTTAATTTTGTTGCGTTTTAAATGAGGGTAGAAGTATATATATAATGACGACCCTATATCTGCCCAAGATCAGCCCTCCTTTCCTACAACACCTTTAAACAACGGTGATTTGGTAGGGTAGCCGTCACTTTTAGTACTAATACCGGGCAATCAGAAGCATTGTAAGACAAGCACGAAGACCAGCGAAGGGAGGGTACAAGCCTATTCATTAAACTAAGCAACTCAACTCTATCGTTTCAAATTTCACACCTGATTGTAAAATTATCAACTTCATCAAGAGCAAACCTTTCGCTACACAAGGCGATTACAATAAAGTCGGAAAGTCTTTCGAGAGCAACGCACCGTTCTCGCGGCTAAATCGACATACCTAATAAATTTTATTTACTTAAAAATTGTTCTTTACAGTTATTATGTTAAAATGACTAAAAAAGTCAATAAAAAGTATAACAGGATTGATTTCTAGGATCTACTTCATTGTAACAAAAAGGAACACATTTCCAAACTGTGATAATAAGTAAAATTGTAATACTTCACAAAATAGCTTTTCTTCTGTCACATACATACAATATTGAATTTATAATAAAATATTTTACTCCAAAATATATTCTGCAATAACCAACCCTGTCAATAAGATGTTATTGTAAACAAATCTTCCCGTCCATTGTTTCACACACTAAATTATAAAAACTAAATCGCGCATATTTAATTTCTTAAAATATGTTAATAATGAAAGTATACTATATAAACATATGGAGTAATATAACAACATGTGCAGAAAGACATATGTAGTGAATTTATTGAAAATGTGGTATAATAATAGCTTTAAGATTACTAATACTAATTTTATGATTATTAATTGTTATTACAATAAACAATAAGAATCTTTTCAGTACTAACCTTTGACAGTTGATGATATTTATCGCGGAAGATTAATTTATAGGCAGGAAATGTACGTCCGATATACATTACTACCCCAAAAATATTCTTTAATTTTTTTTAGTTTGGTAACAGTATCACCTCTTAAGGTTTTTCCGATTTTTGTTGCAACTTTACATCCGGGAATCTTTTTTAAAACCGAATTCTATTTTAAAATAATAATTTCACTGGTATTTTCCAATACTATTGTTAAATATAAATAATAAATATCAGATTTTAAAATGTAAATGGTAAAAATAAATAAAATATGCAATTTATTTTTACGTATGTATAAAAAAAATGTACGAAACATGAAATATACAAAATAAGCGTTGTACTTTTAGAACCTTTTCATCGCGAAACAAATTTCTGTCACAGTCCCATTGGTTCATCTGTTTCCCATAAAGATATGCATTTGCATAAAGATCCACAGACAAATAAATAACGCAACAACTCTTCGAACGTTTATTTCAGGATTCGCGTACCCCCAGCAACAGCGTCGCCAAATGAAGAAACCCTCAAAAGAACGCGGAAGTTCTCAGAAAGTAACCTCTAAATTCCAGCGGCAAATACTCAATGAACCGGTGGGTCGATTTGAGAGATACATTTATCGATTCTATAGCGTCTAATGCCTCTCAAAGCGCGCCGCTCAAACGTTATTACGGATTACACGCGGGGATATGGGTCTATGGCCGGGGGTGGCGCAGACGAGGATACGTCGAATGGAGAGTTGAGAAGGAGACGGAGAGCGAAGGCAAAAAAGGAGAGGGATCGTTACCTCTGAAGAGACCCAGCCGCCACTCCAAAGAATTTCCTGTAGAGAGAGAGCACTACTTTCGAGAGTTCGAACACGATTCTGCTAACGACCCGTACAGTTGCACCTGTATCCATGTTGCAACCTCTGCGCTCACCTGCAGCTCCAATCCCACCCTTGAGCTCAGCAAAAAGACCCCGTTGCTGTTTCAAGACATCGACCGATGGCACGCCTCGAAGGTATCCCGAAGACGACCCGTACACCAACTTTCCTAACTTCCTACCCCTTTTTTCGACGTCCCAAACGTAGCAGTTTCAGCGAGTTTGTGATACAACTTTTGCAGTTGATGATAGTACGGCGGAGAAGTGTGTACCTACCAATGCAATCTGAATTTTCGTACCATGATTTTGTTGTTCATGGAGAATCTTATAGAGTTATGTTTTGTATGTGTGTGAAGGATTGTAAAAAGAAGGGTACTCAAAATGAAAAGATTCTTCCGCTACGTTTCATTTGTTCACTTCTTCGCTTGTTATATACATATAAAGGTGAAAACTTGAAGAACGTTTAGCATGTTTAAGAGCCTTACTCAGGAATTCCTTATCCATTACAAAATGATAGATTAGGAAGCCGTTGAATGCTATAAAAAATTCAGCGGTTACCTCTAACTGGTGATAACGCAAGATCACAGAAATAGTGATCTTTGTTACTTTCCGTCTCTCAAAGAAAAATAGTTCAACAAGTACCCGAATTAAATCATTTACCACGCACATGTATATGCTCTCCATATAAAAGATGTCCCAAAATTCACGCAAGAAGTGAGTTACTCTATTTTAATAGAAAACACAGGTATAATTAAAAATTGTAATTTTTTTATTAATCCATAAAGTATACATTATAGAGTTATGTATGGAATAACAAATCAAGTAAGTGGCCTCCACGGTTTTGCTGGCATATACGCATTTTTCTGTTGAAGTCATTTCTTGGTCGTGTAATTTCCCGTTTTGGTGATCAGAATCGGTCGTCCAGATCATGCGATTTAACGCCGTTGAATTTTATTATTTGGGGTTTTTTAAAGCCTAAGGTTTATGCCAACAAGCCCACTACCACTCACGCCTTGAATAAGGAAATTGAGCAACAAATATATCAACGAAATTCAGCGGTCATGAAAAATTTCAACAAAAGGGCGCGTACGTGCCAGCAAAGCCATGGAAATCGTTTACCTGATATACCATTATATATACTTTACGAATCAATAAAAAATTTACAATTTTTAATTATAAACCTATGTTTTCTATTCAAATTACTTCTTGCGTGAATATTTGGATACCCTTTACAATGCATACATAAATGTGTAACGGAGCGCGGCGTGCTGGTCGTCTATGCGAAGGAACCACTTTCCGATGTCTTACGTAGTCTGGATTTACATGAGCGTATACAGAGTGTTCAATTTCGATCCGTAAAAGCGAATCAACATAGATCAAATAGACATAATCCATTAATCTCGAACATTAATTTGAGTCACTGTATACTCTTCTTATACTCTAGAATTTCTGAGCCTCGATTTGTTACGCAAACTCCTAAGGGGGGGGGGGGGGTCTCGAACTCATACACATCTTTTTATACATTTATCCTGGTGTGACTGTTAGAGAGAGAGAAGAAAAAAGAATGGGAAGGGGTTTTCGTCCGGGGTCTGCTAGCAGACTCGTCAATAAGGCTTACCTAGCAGGCCCCTGCCTTAGACACAGGGATAGGAAGGGTCAGGTCAGAACTTGTATGTACAGGGTGTACGCGCTAACTTTTATCACCATTTTTTAGGCATTTCCGGTAGTGCGATTAAAAAATGTTTCAGATAAATGTTTTTTAGTGTTGGATGATCTACATGTTCCCATATTCTTAAATCTCAAAACATGCTTTTTATGTAAAAAAAGTCAATGTGACCTTGACTTTTTTAAATGACATTATATATTTCTGATGTCACAAAATTATTGCTGACGTCGAGGCGAATTCAACAGCGTATTATACTATGACCTTGAAATGACCTTAAACTTGAAAATTGTGTAGAAACTTAATTTTAATGATGAGTTATTTCTTACAAAAACATCTGGTTACATCAGATGTTCGAACTACGATCCATTTTTGATGATACAGAGCTCTGCTCTTTGTATTAGACTTTTCATTGTCGCTGTAATTAGGCCGTCTCGGTTTATATCATTCCAAGCAATTGTTATGCGATTCCGAAGTTCTTTTCCACATTCATTAAAACCAGATAGCATATCACACCTTTCTGTATTTGAAAACTTACTCATTCTAAAAGGTCAAACCGCAATACGCTAAGCTAACCCGAAGCAATACTACCAATGAGCTGATTAGATTGATTACTGTGAAGCGTACATACATAACATGGGAAGCAATGAAAGTAAACAAAGACGGTGTAACTATAGCGATAACGAAAAGTCTAATACATTGTTGAATTCGAATTGACATCAGCAACAATCTCATAATATTAGAAACATATGGTGCTATTTAAAAAATTCAAGGTAACCTTGACCTTTTACGTAAAAAGCATTTTCTGAGATTTCAAGATTCGGATACATATAGATCATCCAACAGTAAAATACATTTGTCTGAAACAATTTTTAATTGCACTACCGGAAATGCCTAAAAAATGGTGGCAAAACTTAGCGCGTACGCCCTGTATAGGAATTGAAGCGAACTCGAGCACTTACGAGAAACGTGGTCACTAAATTCCTCCTAGTGGTGAGGGCAGGAAGGTCACCACACTGGAAAAAGTTGTTTCTGGAAAGCTTTTTGTAATATTAGGGTATGCTATTGTTCATAAACAGGACACACTGATAATATCTTTTCTTTTTTGTCGGTTCTGTATCTTTTGATATTTTAATTTGTGGTGTCTTTCCAATTAAAGTTTCCAATTAATTACATAGTTTGATTCTTCTTTCTGTAATTGTTATTCTTTAGAGAAAAGGAGACTTCGCGCGATCGCTGCTGCACCGTGCCATACCGTCATCACGGCGCATAGTCAGTTATATTTCTCTTATGCTTACTGATTTCTTACACATAGCAACGGGAACTTTTAAATATTAAACTTAAATGTGTACACAATAAATAATTTTAACAGAATTTTTTAAGAGAGGGAAATGATTCTAATTTAAGGTTTTTCAATTGGTGAGAGCGAGGAACCTCCTCCTCCCCTCAGGAGTTCTAAGGTTAAACCATTTTTTCGTACTGTGATTATATTAAAATTGAACATCCTGTGTACACGGGCGAGTAAATGAAACGGAAAGAAACTGGTGCAACAAGAGGAGAGGGAAGGGGCAAAAGGTGTCTTCTGAAGGTGACTCCAAGTGACTGCTGTCGCTTGGCAAGCTCGCAGGAGCCGGGCACTGCTAGGAAATTCTCTTTGCGCCAACGCCATCGACTTTGCTATGCGCCGGGCCAAAGGAACAGCCCTCTGCACGTGTGTGTACTTCCGGTGTGAGACCGCATTTCGAACTCCCCTATCTCGCACACAGTACGCGCGCTTCTCACGGCCAGGCTCATCCTGATTTTCGCAGTTCATAAAGGCTGCGAACTTTCGCAAGGAAATCAAAGATTCGCGCTAGGGAAAACTCGAACAGCTGCCAGGGCAGCCCCGGGCAGCTCGTTCTCGTGGATTAACGTGTAACTGGAGTGTGTTTAAATTCAAACGCTTCAGAAAGGATGTAAAGTCGAAATCGTTATTCGTTTCAAACTATCAATTTGACGGTCAAAGAGGTATTTTGATATCCATCTTGAATTATTACTTGATTCAATTTTCCTTTCTTTCTTTTATTCCAAGATTTCTGAAGAAACAGATACGTATTCAAAAATAGAAACGCAATTATATTGTATAAATTTGAACACGATAATAGGGTTAAAGAATCCGTTGTTTACTTTACTAAATGTTTCCCTGAATTTAAAAGAGGTTCCGCTAGCCATGAACGATACCTAGTTCCGGAAAATACCGATACCTTTAAGACAAAATACTCGATGAACTTATAAATTGCTGAGGGATAAATACGTGAAACGAAAAACAGGATGAGAATTTCACACGATATTCACATGTTTAAAGCCAAAATAATCGATTCATCATTACGTTATATGCGAGAAACTTTGGATTGTTTAAAGTATGAAGTGTTACATTTAGAAAACTATATTGACTAAAAAGTAAATGAATTATACGCCAATTTGTTTTTTACATTTAGTGAAGTGATTTTTACAAAAATGTCTCTTCTGAATAGGCTTGCTGTCCTCTAGTTTCGAACAAATCATTGTCCTCTATTACTGGGCAGTATACAGGGTGTTCGGACGAAGCTAGGAGGAAATTGAAGGGGTAACTCTATACAACATTCTAAGACGAAAATTAAGAATAACAATATTTTGTTTGATGCTTTGTTTATTAGTTACAAGCAACTAAAGAAACGGGCTATTTTATGCTTGAAAGCAGGCAAACGGGACAACAGGGCAGGTAACGTCATTAGCTACGCAGTGATATCCAATCGTAATTACGTGTATATCGCTACTCTTAGCTTTCGTTTTAGAATATTGTATAGAGTTAATTCTTATTTTCAATTAATTTCCTTCAATTTTCTCCCAGCTTCGTCCGAACACCCTGTATATAAATCCAGATGAGCGACTTTTCGGTACACAATCGTATACCTTTCCTTGTTTTTCCAAATGTCGAAGAAAGACATATAATTTGCAGCTAAAAATCACTCGTTTAAATTAGACCTAAAAATCTTAACCCTTTGCAGTCGAATTTAATATGACCATGAATTACCGCCAACTCGGAATTTATTTTTTTATTCAATCAAAACAAAACTTTTCCAATACGTTATTAGCATACTTAGCTGTAAGATTTCATGAGTATAATTTAAAAAAATGAAAATTCCACGGTAAAACTTGTGATGTCGCATACGTTGAGACATACGAGTACAAAGGGTTAACTTGGTGTAGCGGAGCACTGTTTATAGTCACTATTAGAATATTAGACAGGGATGAAGGTTGAGTTCAGTGTTTAATCTGTCAAAGATTTGCCCAAAAAACTTGCGCTAACATTCCAAATTGCTTAGACAACTGTGATAACGCATAGATTTAAGGATTAGTATTGTGAGATTGTACGTTTGGTGTGTGTCAGGGCGTGAATGTGTGTGCCCGCGTGTGTGTGTATAGGAATCGATAGAGTGGGGCCGAGTATTTTGTCTTTTGGGGTCCCATTCGATCGAAAAATAAATGGAGCAGAACCTTCGTAGTCAACCCACTGCGAAGAAGTGCGTAGTGTATTTATAGCGTTTGTCTGTGTCGTTTTATTTTATCTCATTTTATTCTCATTTCTTTATCTTTCCTTTTTTTTATAACTTTCCCTATACAGCTATATTTGTGAATTATTTTTAAGCTATGTCAAATTTATATTAGTTTTTATGCTATGTCCAGTACTGCATGCTACTTATTGGTTTTTAAGAATCGTATAACACAGAATAATATTGTTTTCAATCTAAAATCATAATAAAACTGACAGTTTTATTTTATTATTTTGATTACTTGTATTAATGGCATGTAATTTGTGCATCAAGAATAAATGTATGTCATATTATTCTATCAATTCAAATAAAAGTTTAACCGTCCGCCACTGCAGAAACTTCCTCTATTAAAGAAAATGTATTATAAGTGTATCTGCATCTTCATCGACGATCAAGTTAAAATACCTTTTACAAGTAGTTCCGTGAAGCTCTCAATTTTAACGCATTTTTAAATATTGTAAATTTAAGTAATTTTTACAAACAAGCTTATCCATCATATTTTATAAATATACATTCTATGTGTAATTAAACGTCAAAAAGTAATGGCAAAGCTTTACGCGATAAGTACCAATTTTTAATCGATAGTATGAAAAATATTACGTATTCAACCGCACCATTCGTTACATCTAATTAATTAAAAATACGTGGACATCTTCTGTGTAAAACAATGCAGACCGGAGAAAGAAAATGAGATGGTAGATAAAAGCCGACAAACAAGCGTTTTCAAAGGAGGGAATGATGATAATTTTAATCAAAGTTTATTTTATTCTGAAGTTATGTGTCGATGTAACTTCAAAAGATTTGTTCGCTTTTAATTAAAAGTGTTCTCAATACACATCATATGCCAATAACTGACCAAAAGAAAAACCTTATCTCTGATTGGGTATCGTGAAATTGTTCGTTACATTTCTATAAGTAATAAATGTACAGTAGCAGACAGAAGTTTAAGACGGTAGGATAATGCAAAAGACAGTTTTGTGGTATGCAAATATTGTTTATATACTTTTTTTATCGTCATTATAGTAAGACACTATTTATTGATTAACACAGAATACGAATTTTATTTATCGTGCTATTTCTTATTAATTAATTTATCTGTTTTCTTTGATCCTTTCGTCTTAAACTTTTGTCCGTTACTGTATAAAGCTGACAGACCATTCTGCTTAAATCTTAAAAATCAAACGTTTTGGAAGCTGTTTCACAAATTCTATCAAGTCAATTTCAAATATCATGTCGCTGATTATAAGGGTGATTGTAATAGTAATGATTTGGTTATTATTACCGATTTACTTACTTAATATGTTTACTAAAATGTTTGATAAAATTCTCGAAGACAAGATAATATCAATCATTAAGAATAATGTTTCACTTTCCCATGGTTTTATGCCAGGAAGATCTATTGTAATTAATCTGTGTATTTTCACCAATTACGTCACATCCAAACTTGATCAGAGCACGTTCTGTTTCAAGAATACTGGATCATCCATTATCTAGACTGAACCACAATTACAAATCTAATTTGTAGCGTCTAAATATGCGTGTGCTGAAAGACAGGAGGTCCATTGCTAACGTACTGTTTCTGCACAAAATTATTAATAACCACACTGACTGTCCTTCACTTCTGGAGTTCATAGCTTTTAATTCTCCGACATGTACGCTCCGTAATCCTTCTGTCTTTCACATCAAATCATATAAAAGCAACCTCAGATTGGTGGACCTAATAATCAGATTATGTTCAATAACAAGCTCTATTACCGATAATATTGAACTTTTTTTCTACTTCCACATATCAGTACAGAAAAAATTTACTTAATCTGTATAATTTATCCCAATAAAATGTCAACTTATTTAATTCTTAACCTCTTTAAATATAGCATAACCTATCTAAAAAATTTTTAATTTTCTAATTACACCGAACCTCTACGCATGTACGGACTCCTTCAATTTTAGATTTTGTTTTTGTAAATGGGTAATTGCCTGTTGAAATAAATGTTATTATTATTATTATTATTATTATTATCATGAAAATAAGAGGCCTCTACACTAACTTTTTTCACGTTTACGGGCATCCTTTTCCAGCAATATGTTTTAACATATTTATATACGCAAATACAATTAGCAGTATTTTGTCAAATGAGGAAACACTAACCGAAGATATTTTCTTTTACCTTTCATCTTTTGTATATTTTGACTTTCTAGCTCGGGCCACCGGGCAAATTGGTCCCAATTCTATCACCCACTATGTGTACAGTATGTACATATTCATAAAATTTACAAATGTACAATTTTCAAAGTCATTTACAAAACTTATTCGCATATGTAATAAATAAAATATTACAACTCCACTTTTTTAACGTTACATTCTGTTTAAAATTATAGAATTTTATATATACCATTACACCGTCATACGCTTCTAACATCGTTAACCTACAAAGTTTATTGCTTCATTACGTCTACCTGAATTTTGGTAACTAAACGGAGATTGAAAGTAATTGTAAACGCCAGAGAGGAAACTTTCGTTCGATCGATTCACCACGAATTCAACCAGCCTCTCTACAACCGCTGCTTGATTCCATCAACAAGCAATCGGTCTACTAATTAGGTGTCGATCTACAGTAAAATCCTAAAAATCTCACAAGGAAACAAACGAAAAACAAAGAAAGAGCGCACGAGCACGATGGAAGTGATTGTAAGGCGGAGGAAGAACACAGAAGAGCGTGATTCAACGGAGAATCTGGACGTTCCCATTACAGAGAAGTTTGGGCGAGGCCGTGAAGTATTAATTACGGTAGAAAGTGGACCGACTCGAGCCGCGGCTTCAATCGCGGGATAATTAATACGATGCCTGAGTATCGACTGTCGTTCGAATTAACGAGCGCCAGGGGAGCGGTCAAAGCGACCGAAACGAGGGTGCTCAGCGGAAGGAGTGGCTCCTCCGAAGCCACGATCCGCCGGAAGTCGCAAAGAGCCCGGAGGATCCGGGACGTGACATATTGCGTGCTGATATTCCGTGCCTCTCGTTAATTGGACGATTCTTGATCGGAGGTAGGTATAGAAAATGCAAATACACATACTTTACGACATCTATATGAGATTTTTGCTTTACTTCGCTATTCAAATGATGAGAGTAAAACAAAAACGTTGGACATTTTTCAGGAATTGAACTGTTTAAGAGTTAAAATTAATTAGATTCTGAAAAAGTGATCATGTTTCTTAAATTTGTTTACCAAAAGAAGACGCGAATACATAAAGTTTGTTACAGTAATTATTTACATCAACTTTGATGAATATCTGTAGTGCGTACAATAGTAGAAATTTGAAAGCATTGAAAGAATATAATGTTGGCTTCGAAATTTTTCCATTTACAAATCTACGAAAATGTAGGAAACAATATTGATTTTAAGTTGATCAGAAAATTAACGAAGAAAATTTTTGAACGGTACTGTATTTTGTAAGCGTTCGAAATAACCTAAAAATCCAATTATTATCTATTTCACAGTTTGAAGTAACGAAAGCGGAAGAGTGAAATATTCTCAAAATTTTACAGAATTAAATTTCTCACACTTATTAACGAATATGATAAATTTGAATGAAACCGATAGTATAATGGCAAAAGGTGTGCGATTGGTCATGCAGAATATGCTCATACACGTGTTTTCAGGCGTGTGTCGACTTGCTCGCGACACGCTTAGCTGATTAAAGTTCCAGGGACCGTTTCGTTATGCGACTCTAGTAGCCCCGCGAATTTTAATTAATATCTCCGGCCTGTGCGAGGCCACCACGCGTGCCTGGAGAGCCAAGGAACCGTTTCCGAAAGCGCGATCCGACGATTGCTAAGGGTTGTTAATTAGGTAACGCAGTGGAAACCTACTTCTCTTCCGTCGATCGTGGATGAACAGGTGATTAGAGGGTGTTCGTCGAGCATGTTACGCGAAACTGGAGAAGCATTTTCAAGATGTTGCTCTTGGTTGTTTCCTAGGAAGAGGGGTTTGTTATTGTTGGAGAGCCGTGACCCAATTTGGGCGCTGTGAGTTTGTGGATTGGGAATGGAGTGCGCAATTAACTGAGAAATTAGGGAAAAATAATAAAAGAAGTACCTTATTATTATTAAACCTTGATTATAATGACAGCTATAATGGCGTAAATTAAATTATATGGCTTAATAAGATACAGTAAAAACCTCGATTATAAGAACATTGATTAGAGGAACAATCGGTTATCGGGAAATTTGTTTATTGGAGCACCGATTAACGAAACATTAGATTATCGGAATAGTAGGTATTTCTGAACCAATACAAAAGAGAAATCATATATCTGTCCACCAAATTCCATCAAATTTTAAGAATCATTTTGTCATTTTCTGTATTTCGAAACTTTAAATCACCCAATATGTTATGATACCACAGTCTGCAGATCTGAAATCTATTTACTACTCATGAGGCATAATAAAGGAATTATTTGCTAAATGTAGTATTGACACTAGAAGTTTTGCCAGACTATGGATGAATATTCAAATAAACTGGTTGGAGAGGATTATTGTGAAACGATAGTAAGTGTTGTACTAAAATGGATCAAGATAGTTGTAAACGAGTAAAGCGGCTATATCAAGTATTAATTAATTAATAATCTAACTCCCACAATTGTTCACATTCGTCTACAAGTTATACCATGTTTTTTTTACAATAAGGTGTCACCTTTTTCTTTTTAATAAAAAGAACTCAGCTATTTAATATTTATTTAGTTTTGAGTGTCTAAAATAAAAAATCTGACTGTACCTAAGAAAAGAAGAGGTACATTTAGATCACGTGAACAAATTTGTGAGTCATATTCATACTTTTTATAAAACATCGCACTAAATTTTCAAAAATGTATCACACTTTTACCAAGCTTCTATGAAAATATACGAATCAGTCATTTTGACCGCTCTGTTCGTTCCAGTGTTAAGACTAAAGGAATCCAGGAGGGCATTCATTGTGAAATAGTATGGTGAGGGTTAAAATTCTACCTCGGTTTGCTTACTAGAAATATCAGTAAAGAACCACTACGATTTCGTCTCTGAGTAGCAGCTGTTTAACCATTACCACAGCACCGATTATGTACTTAATCTCTTTATTTCTACTTACTCGTCTCGTTGGACAGAGTACAACTCAATGTTCAGCGTTAATCATTGTGGCGCTCTCCATTGACTTCGGTCGATAATCGTGACCGATAATATAGATCGATATTGTCACCTTTGACAACGTATTTAAAAATGAATTCCAAAATGCTAATAAGTTGTAGAAAATATTCCGAGAAAAATAGTCAAATGTTCCTCCTGTAATAATACAGAAAGTTTGGGCGCATATGTCTGAAAGGATACAGGCAGTATCGCTTTTGAAGGATATTTTGTTGTTTCGTGTTGTTAGTTTATTTATTTTTAAGTTTCTATCATATCGAGGCTTTATTCAAATATTTTTGTCACTTACACTTTTGTTTAATATTTCAAAATATGTTATGTCAAGATTTCCGAAATTTATTAATATTATTTATTTATCTTCTCATTCGTTATAAACTATTAAAATAATTTAGTTCTAATGGTTTGAATTCAATTAGAAATTAAATTAATTATTTATTTGCTACTGTATCGTATTTTCTCTAATAGTAATCGATATTTTCCGCAAGAATTAAAATACTCATTTACCTGTATGATTTACCAGCCAGAAAAAAATTTAATAATTTAAAGACCGAAATTAAATCGATATACATACATATTTATGGATCTTTTACGAATTACATTGGAACCTTTAAAATTCTACTTTTAAATACAGCAAACAATTTTTGTACAATGTGTATGTCTATACTAGCGTGTAAATGTTCGATCGACCTCATATTTTTTTATGAAAAAAGGTAATGACGTAACTGCATTCTTATTAATAATGGATATTGTCGTTGGTTTTATATGACATAATCAGCTTTCTCAATATTTGTATTTAATCTTGAACTTTACTTTAATAAATAATCAAAATGATGTTATTCTTTATTGTCAGCCAAAGAAGCAGAAACTTTTCTCGGAATTTTTATTCGTACTGTTCATTTATAAC
The DNA here is from genome assembly GCA_033822845.1 of Tetrapedia diversipes. Taxonomy (NCBI): domain Eukaryota; kingdom Metazoa; phylum Arthropoda; class Insecta; order Hymenoptera; family Apidae; genus Tetrapedia; species Tetrapedia diversipes. The sequence continues at coordinate 11,056 of JAOPTO010001098.1, read as the reverse complement.
TTTTCCTTTCTTATTTAACTAAATTCTAGGCATCCGAAATTATCGTTTAAAATTGTAAAATTTTACAACACTAAATGTACATACACATGTTATAATTTCCCCAGAACCTTGCTCATTATTTTCAAAAATATAAATTTTAAATACTGAAGATGGATGTGATAAATTCATTTCTAAATTTTGATTCAGCGATAAGATAGTAGGGTTCATTACTAATATTATTAAATCTTTTGTCGTACCTATTGTGAGTGTAGGTTTACACAGATGAGAGGGAATGAATTTGATAAGTGCGAGTCCATTGTCTGGTGTATCATCCGGTAGTTTATGGCTTGTGTATTCCAAAGTGAGTGTCCTATCTTGTATATGTTGTGTACGTACGATGTGTCCAAATGGGAGTTCAGTTGTGGTTGAGTTGTAAGAGAGAGAGGCAGGTGAAAAAGAGAGAGTTAAGTAAGAGAGAAGCAGAATTGCTGGTTATAGTATAAATGGAGCTGGAAAGAGAGTGAGCATTATCTTGTAAACTGGTACATTTAATTTGTAACAATTAAAAACGTAATTGTATTCTCTGTAATAAAGGGAACGAGCCTATTTAATCTCGTTCTACCCACATCTATTCATATTGATTACTGTTATCTGAAATTAATCTCTATTGTAAAATTAATTCATAACGAATTTAAACGAATTTTAACTTGTAGGTATCAATCTGATATTATTCTTTTTATTAAATTTGTGACGTTTATCACATAATTATATTTTAATTAACACCTTTTTGTATTAAACTACTATTCATTATAATAAAGAACTTAATAAAATAATCTCTTTTATAATACGATTGCAAATTTCAATAAAAAAATTTCACTTCTACAATTCATAGGTAGCTGAAATGTGAAATTTCCAATATAGAAGAAAAAAATAATGGAAAAAAAGAAAATCGTTTATCGATTATGAGGAAAAAGAATAGATTTTCATAAAAATCTGTTAAATTGACTTTTCGACCAAGAAAATCAATTTTTTCAAGAATCGAATCGAAATCGAACATCTGTAGATTAAACATGATGATTACAACGATAGACACGTTATTTTTTCACATCGATAATTTTATTAATCTTTATACATATTAAACAAAGTGTTACATCGTTCAATATTATAATACAGTGATTATTCGGTCATCTTCCCCAACCTTAATACTATTCCTACCACAACCAGTCAAATGACCGTTTTTAAAATTTCGATTAGAATTTCATAGATACAACGTAATTGAATCGCCTTTAAACTTTAGACTTTTTCTCAAATATACGTATAATACCTTTTTCGATATTCACTTCTTTTTTTATTGTTTATTTGTTGAGAAAAATTTGTAGTCTGTCTTACGTAGGAATGTTGCGGTAGGAATAAGTTTATATGAAGTGTCGGTAGGAATAGTGTTAACACATAATTCCAAAAATGCCCAGGTCAATGATGTTACAAGAACAGGTTATGAGAACAAGCAAAAGGCAATCCAATATCTTTGTTAAATGTTGCGCATTCTTGTTATGTACACAAACCTACACTCCACCATCTTTTTTTCTTTTTTCACTTAATAGTTGCATTACTTCTGACGAAATATTCTGTGTAAAATTTTTCACTCGCAACTCGTGTCCGTCGAACCATTCGTTCGATTTATAAAACACCTTTAACGATGTGCACGCGAATTATCAAACAGCGCGGGCGCGTACACAATGCACCGACGTCATAAATAGCAGGTAGAACAATTTTTTTATTTCTCTCGTTGCCCCATTCCAAGCTTTTCCAAACGGGATATGTTGATAGAAAGAATTGTGCAAATATTGTATGTTTGTAACAAACAGCTGTATCCTCGCGTCTGGTGTAAAACCAATAGTGTCATGGCGTACGAATCAATTTTTACGTTTTCCGCTCGGCGAGTTTCAGAGTGAGTTGAAGTGAACTCATATGCAGTTATTACGTATCCGTGTTAAACGCAAGCTTTCACTAATTTCTATGGGTTTTAACGTATTCTGGCTTGCGTAATCTATCGGAGAGTCACTGAAATGCTATTCATCACTACGAATAAAATTATAGCGTATGCAATTTGTGCTACAATAGAAAATAGGGCGATTCCATGTTGAAAAATAAATAACAAATTTGGGTAATTCTGAAGTCGTGCAGTGACTTTGCCTTAAGCGCATTCATTCTATTTGGATTTTTTATGGAACACGGTATTTTATCATTAAACAGAAATACAGATCGGGAAGCTTAAAAAAGTAATATGCTTTTGTTAATTCTTAACAAAAAAGAGCAAAATTTAAAAAAACTGCAGAGTGCGTGAATCGATTTCGATGATTTTTCAATATGTTACAGATAATAAGATTTAGAATAAGTTTTTATTGTAGATATAACTACTGTTTCTGAGCTGGACTGTGTAAATAACGGATGAGCAAAAAGATTGATTAAATTTAATCCATTTGAATGAGATTTTAACAAATGTCTTGAAAACTATGCCGAAATAATGGTTATATGTAGAAGAGAAGATTGTTCTAAATCTCATCCTCTATAACGCATTAAAAAGTCATCGGAATCAGCCAACGCATTCTGCAGTTTCATCAGAGTTTACGTTTTATGTTAAAACTTAATAAAAGCACATTACTATTTTAGTCACCTTTTATTATGCCAAAATGTAGTGTTTTTTTGAAAAGAAAACTAGGAAAGGATACGTTAATTTATAGTAAAGTCACTAAACTGCAGCTTCATCATAAAAATATAAATGTTGGAGAAAATTGTTGACTTAGACCACTTTCATGATTACTGGGCTCAATTGCTTGTTTTAATATATAAAAAGAAAAACAAAATCGTTTACATTCTCCAATAGCTTGATCCAGGCAGAAACAGCGGAATGAGGTGGGCAAAGTTCTTGCTCCGACGTTACTGCAAGAAATCGCTGACTTGCTACGTCTGCTTCTACTCAGCTAGAATTTATCACTCGAAAGGGCGATAGTGTGTCTTCTTAAAAATCATCCCTCACAGTTAGGCGTAGCAGATTGAATCAGAAATTCTTCAAGTAATTTTCTACTCGACCTACCATTTTAACATGAAAATTCTAATCGTCTGTTATAAATTTCGAATTAAATTATTTGACTTCTAAGCCGCTGAGCATTCTAATTAAAAGTGTATTTCGTACGATTATAGCGTAACATAAATCAAGGGTTACCGAAGAAAATAAGACCTGTAATTTACAATTTGTTTATTGTGAGCAGATAAGAAACACTTTAGTATTTGAATAATTCATACAGGAACGTCATAGGACTCAATAAGTTTTTTTAAACGCACTTGAAGGTTTATAAATTACCAACAAAATCAAGGGAGAACCGTTTTTGTTAACATTAATGAAGATTCTATTTGATCAATTTAACGGGTCGTAAAATTCGATGCAATTTCATTTACATTATTGTACACAAGTATAAGTTATCCACGTTATATCGTGTTTGGTCTCATCTTAATCAGAAAAATATCACTAATACGTTCAAAAAATTGTTATGCAGAAAGGAGGAAAAATAAAAATGTTTTACCTTATTCTTGGTATTGTCTCATACGGATATTCGAACCCGAATCATATTATATTACTTACAATCCCAGTGGTGGGGACATTTAATGAACATTTGACGCAAGGTGACTTTTGTTCATTTATAGTGGCGGTACTGCATTTTGGGATGCCTAAAGTTTGGAATACCTCACATATCGATCACGTTCCAGCAATAGTTGCCTTATCTACTGTCTCGTCTCGTTGGACGAACTAAACATTCTTTCCACGGCATCAAAACGCGACGCATGAAGTTCAACAAAGCTTTCGTATCTCTCTCGAACGAAACAAACAATTTCTAGGAACGAAATTATCCAGAACATCTTCGACTGTAGCAAGTCGTTAGGATGGGATCGTTATCGCGGTGCAAAGAGCTTTCTTGCGTTTCGGCAGGCGCTCCTTCTTATGGGACGCACGAAAGACAACCGGTAAATCTGAAAGGTTGGCTGCTCTCTCTGTTTCAACGTCTAGAGTAAGTATATTCGTCTCATGGTATAGTGTAGCAGCGGAAGACCGTACGACGTCGTGCACGATGCTTTGAGCGGGGAAAAGCGTGAAGGAGCAGCACAGGAGCAACAGTTTATGTCGATTTTCCGCTCCAGGTAGCGTGGGCGCGCACGCGCGCGGAAACACGTATCCTTGTGAAAATATCGCTGTTACGGAAGCAATAGGCAATCGAGCGTGTGAAATATTTTCCGTGTGAACGTGTCGGCGTGTGTGACGGGAACCTTGTTACTTTAGCTACTCGACTTCCTGCGGCTTCCTCTCTCTCACTCACTCATTCTCTATCTCTTTCTCTTTCTGACGCTCTCTCTCATTCTCCTTCTGTTAGTCTCACTCTTTCTCTCCCTCATATTCCCTTTCTTTATTATTAATAACCAAAACTGGATTTCAATCTTGCTGCAAGCGACATGCCATTTGCCGATCTTCGTTAAATAGAAGCAGCAACTAACAGGATGCGAAAGATTTATTGGTTACATTTTTTTTAACAGCAAAACATACGAAGGGCAGGTAAAATATCTCTGTGACGCAGCTTGGTATACGTATTTACCAAGCTTTTTCATTTAATTTTGCGTTGCGTTAGCTAGAAAACCATGTATAACGCTGGAACTAGATCCGCTTAACAGTAAAAGTTATAGAGGTTAATAGTGGCGGGTGGACATTTGCAAACCGTGTACGGTGAGGGACAAAAGTATTTCTACTCTATATTATAGGATAATTCACGTAATAAAAAAATTCTGATTTTAATAAAACTTTGTGTGAGTATAGAGTATAATGAAATTTATATAAAGTCATTCTTTTACTCACAGGAATCCCTTTAAATGTATGATATCAGTTCTTGAAAGTTCCAGCATTTCTTCATCTTTTAAATACAGCTCCATCTGGGATTTTTTATGATACACGATGGTAGAGCACTAAGAACTGAACGTCTTTGGTAAAAAAAATTTTGCTCTAATTCACACTATTGCCAAGTTAAGGAGAATAGTATGAAATCAGTTGAAATTAACCCTTATAATCCCATTTTCTTTTAAATTTTTTAAATAGTGAAATATCTCAAGAACAAAAGCGTATGAGAAATGTAAAATTACAAATTTTCAAATAGAAAATAGTGATTCGAAATCTGAAACACTTGATTCTACCGGACGGAAGAGAATCATCGGTTCATGTTGCATATGTTATGTAAATGATTGAAAGGACGTAGAAAAATAAAAAAATTGTGCTTGGAATGTGGAAAACCGATATGTGATGAACGCATGTGAAAACTTATATTAAATGCAAAATATGTGTAAAATAAGAATTAGTATTATGTAAATTGTTGGATTTTCAAAATAATAATAATAATAATGCACACACTCTATAATTAATCCTAAACATTATTTAATTACTAATAGCTATCACTTATTCTCTGCATCTATTCAGTTACACGGGCCTGGGAGAACTGCGCGGTGCCGAAACATGTGCGGTAACACCGCGCTGTTCTGTTGTTTTTACATTTTCCCCTTCCTTCGATCTCACACTGTATTTCATTTCTATCATAAATATTCATATTTTTATATGATATATTCCTTGTCATATAAAAGTATTACTGCCTGATAAATTTCACGTAATTTCTTTATTTACTCATAAAAGCAGCCGGGCATTGAACTGTTATACATAGCCTGCTTTATTGTTTTTTGATCAAATATTTCTAAACTTCAAGCGAACACCGATAGTGAATGTGTCAAATAATGAAGATCTGAACGGAAATTAAAATATTTTGCTGGTAAGAGACAATATCTTAAAGAGAATATGTAAAGAGGTACCTCGGGAACCCGGTTATTGACATAAGGATTAAACTCATTTCCAATAAACAACTCTACCAATATGGTCAGAAACGGACACCGAATCGAGCAAAACAGAAACAGCTACATTCAAGTAAATTTGACGCACGGTTTTCGACGAAACGTGGCTGGAAACAGAGCACCTTCACCAAATTGTTTCCAAGCTTCGGAATTTCCGTTAAACCAAGACCGCTATCACGACTCGATCCCGACTCGCCTTGAAAGTCGACCGGACGAAGATATCTGGCGAACGTTCGTCAGAAATGCATGACTTTTTCGCGGCCGATTCCGCGGCGAAGGAAGAAATAAAGAACCGGCAGTTTCGTTACTTTTTCAGCGTTCACGTTCCTGCAGGAGTCCCCCGGTAGAAAGTCCAAACGAAATCTGAGATAAGGCGGAAAGTTTAGCATGGAAAACGCGCGCGTGTTCGGTATTTGCATATACACGGTGTCCTGGCCGAGGACTGCGGCTCCTTTTTCCTCTCTTTTTCCACCGTGGTTTCCGCAAAAACATCTTTCGCACAGGAAGTTGCTGGGCTTTAAAACGCGGATTCGAGGTGTGGGTGTGTAGACGCCCGTGTGAATGAGAACTCTTTTTCTTCCGCTACTTCACCTCGTTTCTTCCTCTCTTTTTCTTGTGTTCTGAGATTTTCAAATCGTCGAGTGCTTGCGTTTTCTTTCCTCTTCACCCCTCGTTCTGTGCTTACTCCTTGTTTCCTATTCTCAGGCCATACTCCTGTCTATAAAGGATACATTTCATTCAAACGTACACATAATTATACTACTTTTCTAGTTGCCGAAAATGCAAAGTAATATAAACTAAGTAATATAAATAAGATTTGACTATTTAATTCGACGTTATTATCGTTCGCAAAGATTTTTATATCAATATCGACCTTCGATTATATGGTTTTGTTACTTCTCGTTGTCTGCGATTTAAAAACGTTCAAAGCGTCGAACTGATTACATTAAAACTAAACATTTAATAACACATATAGATATATATTGAAACTCTCAAAATATTCAGTTATGACACTTTTTCTTTATTTGCTCGGACACTCTCTCATTCTCTCACCGTTACCTACATATTTCTAATTATAAAAATAACCCTATACAAAGCAGTGATGAGCAATTTTTGTTCTGTGGTGTTCCAAAATTGAGAACCCAATATTTCATAGAGGCCACATCAAATGTAGTGTTATATACTAAAATATATTCTGAATGTAGATATATAAATGTACAAATATATATGTTTCATATTGACAACAGATTGTGTTTTTTGTTAAAATCTTTTTGTATATGAAGTGCGTGCTGTGGAGAAATGGTTAAAGGACTACGGGTTGCTCGTCGCTGGTTTAGAGAAACAATTCCAGTAGGTGAGTTCTTAATTTCTTTTGTTATCTGATAACTGTCAATGCCAACCTGTTATTTATGCACATTATCTTATATAGGACATTCGTCAAGTTATTTATAGCAAAATTATAAAGCGCGACACGCGCTGTTGGCGGCGACGTAAATAAAAGATGTTTTTCTACTGTTTAAGAGGGATATACCGGTGTTTTATGGCGACAACATTTGCATCAGTCTGAAATAAAACTTTTAAGTATATTCGATAAAATTTCTATAAACACAGAAAAAACTCGGAAACAACATGATTTTTGGGCATATGTTCATATCCACTCTTTTCTGTATTTTAATGTACTATAATTACTACAGTAGACTGTAAGCGATATAAGCCTCGATTATCAGAGAGATAACTGTGTTGTGACAATAGAATTTTTGGATGATAGAGCAATCACCTTTTCTTATGCTAAACTGTAGAAATGCGATCGAGTGGATGCGAGTTTGGGAAAGTCAGAAGAGTGCTTGAGTTGGGCGATTGCCGTGTGAACGTAGAATATTTGGACTGGAATGTTTCTAAGGCGTGAAAGATGAGCACTTGAGAAAACGTTGCGACTGAGAAATTTTGGGTGGTCGTGACCGAATGCATTGAGTGAGAAAGGTTGACAATTAGAATGAAAGGAAACGAGTGTTTGGAAGAATATATGACGGGGAAAATGCGAGCGCAGGACAGAAAGTGTTTAACTAAGGTAGCAGAAAGATTTTGACTGTGAACGTAGAAAGAGTGTGATTCTGAACGTTGAAGTTGCTAAGTTGTAAAGTCGTTTAAGTTGTTGCTGTTAAATTGTTTTAAATATACATTTATTAACCCTTTGACTGCTACGGGCGCATATATGCGCCCAGCACAAGCCGTCGATATAGACTATGGGCGCACATTTGCGCCCAGCACAAGCCGTCGATATAGACTATGGGCGCACATGTGCGCTCGGCGACGGCTTTGATCATTTACTGCTGTCTTACTGAATTTCTCAAGAAATTATTTTATCATATCCGTGTAACACTCAGAAACAACATACCTTGTTGCTTATCAACAAGAAAAATCTCGTTTATTTCGTCAGTTTTCCCTATATCTTAAATTCGTTTCATCTGTTCATCTGCCATTTGACAAAAGTTATGTATGGTTTGGAGTTCGTTTTGTACATTTCATTTTATATATTTTATAATACATTATAATTATCAAATTATGGTGTTTTAAAACTTTACCCTTGACGAATAAATAATATATATTGAAGATAAAAAATATTTAAAAAATTGAAAAATATTAATTTTGGAGTGGATAAAGTAACAGTAATTTGATTCTGTACAATATTACAATTGAATACACTGCCGAACAGATTCAGATTGCGTGAAAAAGTATTCAGTCCCCAGCGACAGTTAGTGCCGGCTGCGCGCCGTCGACGCGAAGCGTTTCGGCTCAGAGTCTTCCGCAGTCAAAGGGTTAATATTCTAATCACTTCACTTTTATTTATTCACACCTAAGTCCCATCTTTCGCTTTACTAACGTCGTTGAAACAGAATTTTCTTATAAAATTTCATTCGGTTAAGTGGATATTAACAAAATTAACAGTTTCCTTAAATATCTGTGTATCCTATACTTTTTTACAGTTAAACTTCAAGATCTTTAAATATAAAATGCTATTATTACCTGGCACTATGTTCGGATAATAGATGTTTGGATGAGGGAGGTTCTATTGTATAATAAATTAAGCTGAACGGAATACTACAACTTTTTTGAGCCACTGTACGTGTTCGTTGCTCGCGGATTACACGGTGCACAAACACAGATATCGTTTTTAGCCAAACGCTACCGTCTGGCCACCTTCGCATCCACTTTATCTTGATTCGAGTGTGTATTTTCCGTAGACGCGTTCCTCCCGTCGGTTTTTCCCCTATCCACACAGGGAAACCCGGTCTCCGGGAACGCGACGCGAGCGTGCGAATGTGCACGTGCACAGGGAAGATTTTCGAGAGCTGGATTTTTCAATGCCAACAACAGCTCGGCTGACTGGTATAACGAACACGCGAATGGTTTCCCTTGTCACTTCGACCCCGAGTAAATGTTTCTTTTGATTGGAGACACCCGAACTGAAAGTCCTCTCTGGTGGCTTTTAAATCAGAACTTGATAAGCTGTATAGATAATGCGTGAAAGGGATGAAGAATGTGGACAACTCATTAACTTTACTGAAGAATGTGAATGTAAAGTATAAACTACAGGAAAAATTAAGATTTATCTTCAATTTGCTGTTATTCGAAAGTATTGTTAAGTATTATAAAGTAAATAAGCACACACTCGCACAGATATATACAAACAATATGTATCCAGTAAATGACGTTAATACTATCCCTGGTAAAAAGGTTTCGATCAAATCAAGCAATACGAAATTATGTAGAAATATTACAGTTTAACCCTTTTCACTCGTATGTTGCCGCACAGGTGACATTATACGTTTTACCGTTGCGCTCAAATGTCGGCATATAGTCGACATCCTACATTTTATTATTATACATATATTTATATTAGTATTTCATTCTAGGGACCCTTGTTACAACGTTTTCATTTAGCTTTTGCTTAAATGTGTCTGTATATATAAAATAAAATAAATAAATAAAAGATAATAAAAAATTGGTAGTCTTCTCAAATATAAATACAAATGCAAGGAGTTAACTTGTACAATGATATCATATAAATATGAAATAATAGGAAAGTTAAATTGTCTGATATGAAGTAAATTCAAAATAGATCAATAAATATTTTGGTTCATTATCGAGATGAAGGTAATAAAGAGACACAGAAATAGTTGGAGAAAAATATTTGGTTGGAAGAAATCCTGAAATAAAGCTTTCGTCGATAACTCAGATAATCAATGAACAGTGCATCAGCTTTATTAGTTAAACACTTTGACAATAACAAACTGTAGAAACCACAAGTGTAAATAAAATCCAGGAATCATTTTCACTACTAAATGCTCTTTTCTAATTAATATTTTACTTTTTTACATAATTTCCTTTAGTTTATCACATGTTTCTAAACTGAAGAACACTTCAAAATCATAGCAGAGCAAATCATTGAATTCAACTCTTTATTGGCTACAACCTTGTGAAGTTGAAATCATCTGATGTTATTTAAAGGCCAAGGTGACTTTAATATTTTATAGAAAACAAACCTTCCCAACCTTTTTTTTCATTATAGTCTATAGCTGACAGCATGTTAATTAACTTTTGTTTGAAAAATTTTATCGTCACATTATCGGAAATGTCTCAAAAATCGTGTGGAGAATTACGATAATCACCCTGTATATGTTCCTAGTAACCGAACATATACGGCCTTCCCGTAGGTCACTTTGAATGTTGCCATTTTTTAAATTATGCTGGCAAAGACGGTTGCCACGTGGCGTGGGCCTAAACTCTGGCAATTGACGACAACCGACTTTACACTCCTTAATCTCCTATCCCATTTCTTAATATTTAAATTTTTCCTTCTCTATTTTTCTTTCCAAAACACTATTTCACTTTTCCTCTGATTCCCGATCGACAGGCGAAACATCAACAACCTTCAACAAAACAATCACGATCACGTCAGATTAATGACAGCCTTTAACAGAATACCTTCAACCTTCGACTGAATCACTTGTTACACTCGACAAAATCACAAACTGTTTTCTAGCCATATTTTTCAACCAGAAGTAATTTGATTAAGCTCAAAAAGCTCAACCTGGAGAACAATACAACAAATCCAACCCGATGTTTCGGACGTAACAATATA
>JAOPTO010001097.1:0-19153 GCA_033822845.1 Tetrapedia diversipes | reverse complement strand
AATAAAATTTACAATACAATAAAAATTTTGATAATTTTTGTATTTTTTTAATTTTCTTGCCAAGACAACGTTCTAAATTGTGTTTTTTTTTGCATTAAAAAGAATTGATTTTTTTTTGGTCAGTTTAAAAAAAAAAAACTGCATTAAGGGGTTAAAGTATATCTAAACTTGTATATCTATATATGTGAATTCCCTATATATGTTACATTTATGAAAAAGTTGTGCAACAAATTGAGTCAAATTTCAACTAAAATAATATCTACGTTGGAAGACATAGTACGTTGAAGACATAACTCGTTTGCATATGATATGACATTTTGTATATAACAGTTTTTCTCTTTTATGCACTATTTGCTTTACGTTCTTTCACTATTACTTGCTTTACTGTTCTTTTTACAACACTCCATCCAGTTCTCTTGTTTATTTTTCACAATAAAAGCACAAGAGTGTATATTTTTCTATCAGTTTCATAAGTGAAATATGTTAAATTCGCTGGGGCAGAGTTTATCGGAAAAGTGCAGCGACGATTAATGATTTCCCTGGAAATCGTTAACCGTTATTATCTCTCGCTCGGTTCGTCGCTAATTCCTCTCTGCGCGTGTGATCATCGATTGATCATATATCTCACCATGTGTCATTTCGTGAAAACAGATTTTTCACGGAAAAATTCCTTTCGCTCGTTAAAATCCAGTAAATTGTTTCACGTTTGGGGAATGGAATCGCTGAGGTTCAAAATTTCATATCGCAGAAATTTTTATATAGGAATTACAGTATTAAAAATTTTTATTTTAATACTTAGGTATTAAAATTTTAATAGCATAAATTTTAATATTAGCGTATTACGATTATAATATTAGGGATTTTAATGTTAATGTATTAGAATTATGATATTCGAAATTTTAATATTAATGCATTACAATTATAATATTAGAGATTTTAATATTGATGAATTCAAATTTTAGTGTTAGTGTATTAGAATTTTAATATTCGAAATTTTAATATTAGTGTACTAAAACCTTAATATTAATCTACCATAATTGCAATACTCTCATCTATCATAATTCTGATATATTAGAATCCAAATATCAGAAGTTTTGCAAAATATTCTCAATCCTAATTTATGCTGTTATCAAACTTAATAGTTCACTTCAGCTTCTTGTTACCATTTTTTGTCAATTTAATATGCCACGAATAAAATTGCTTTTTGTGCTATTTCTTTTTTTATAACAGATAATCCTAGTGACAATAAATTTTATAATATCAATATATTAGAATTATCAGAAATTTTATAAAATATTCTGAATCCTAATTTATGCTGTTATCAAACTTAATATTACCATTTTTTGTCACTTCAATATACCATGATTAAAATTGTTTCTTGTGTTTTTATTTTTTATAAGATAATCTAGTGACAATAAATTTTATAATATCGATATATTAGAATTCGAATATCAGAAATTTTGCAAATGATCTGAATCCTAAATTTATGCTGTTATCAAACTTAATGTTACCATTTTTGACAATTCAATATACCATGACAAAATTGTTTTTTTATGCTTTTTCTTTTTCTCGTCACGGATAATCCTAGTGATAAAAAATTTTATTTCTCATCTATCATAATTCTAATATATTAGGATTCAAATATCAGAAATTTGTAAATTATTCTGAATCCTAATTTATGCTGTTATCAAACTTAATGTTACCATTTTTTGACAATTCAATATACCATGACTAAAATTGTTTTCTGTGCTTTTTGTTTGCTCGTGACAGGTGATCCTGGTGACAAAATCATTGAACGTGTACCCGTTGACATGGGCAACGATAATGGTGCAAATAGCGAGCCACATTTTGGCGTACACGAACAGTTGCGTCAATCCTATTCTTTACGCCTTCCTCAGTGACAGCTTTCGGAAAGCTTTCCGGAAAATTATCTACTGCAGGCCCCGACCAGATCAGAACAGGCAACTGGGACCATTGACGAAAACCACGAGAGCTGCCAGCACTGGTGACATCCTTTAGGTGAGTTTTTATCAGAAGCTTCAATTATAACTTACAATTGGTGAATAACCATAATTTCAGTATCGTATAACCGTGGTGAATAATTATATAGCAGAAATAAACCTCATATGAGGTTTCAAATATTTAAATATAAAGAAAAAAAGGCATTTGATCATACTTTTTATTTACACTGTACTTCTTCATATTTCTTATTCATTAAGGAACTTTTATTTTACCTGTCAAAATTAAATGTAACTACTGGTGTAGTTATTTCAAGATTCTTAATTTTAAGAAAAAGTCAGAAATTAATTATTCAGAGAACAATCAGAACTCTCGAAAGTATTTTTGTTCTTGAGCTTTCATTTTCGTTCAGAAGAAAATTGCGGAGACAATTTTTATGTTATCTTATGTTATCTTTGGTATTTTAAAAGACACAGATTTAAATAATATTACTATCTTAAAAGTTACTAATAAATTAAAAAATGTCCATTTCCAATTTTGTTCTTTTCGAAATTATAGAGTTAAATAAATTAAACTAAAAAAAAAAAAAAAATTACAATGAAATTAATTCAGATTGCAATTTAGAGCTCCCAAAGTATTTTTGTTTTTGTTCAGAAGAAAATTGCGGAGACAATTTTTATATCTTCATTTCGGCATCTTCAAAAACACAAATTAAAATTTGATAATGTTACTGTCTTAAATCTCAGATATTATAAATACGAAAGTTTTCAAGAATTAAAAGCTACTAAATTGAAATTGTAGAGAGTTAAATAAGTTAAATTGAAAAAAAGTTGCAATGAAATTAATTCCCCTTGCAAAAATTGCTGAACTTTCAATCAGTATTCAATTCAATCCTCAAACTAGCTCACAATCAACCCAATTTTAAACCAATAGCAAGCGTGTGAACACAGGTTTCGATTGGTGTTCTCCCGTCTAAAATTTCACGATGAAATTAATTATCTCGCAGGCAATTAGCCTTTCATAATAGCGGGAGAGTGGAACGCATCTTTTAGCTTAGTCGCTCCTCGACCTCCGGGAGAAGCTTCCTTTGTTTGACGGACGAGCCAGGGGCTTTGAAAACACATTTTCTCCTCTTTTTTTCCTCCAGCTTCTCCACGCGCTAGTCGTGTCGCTGTAGGCGTGGATCCTCGAGCTGGGAAACGCAAGGCCATCGAGACTGTGACGACGTAGGGGTATCATCTAGGTTAGAGCTGTAGGAATACTCGAATATTCAAGTAGCTCGAAATTCCGCGAACCGATCCGAGAAGTTGGAAAAACTAAGCTACTCGAATGAGCTGAGCAAGTTGAAATAATCGAGTATCCAGCTTAAGGATTTACGTTTTACTGGATTCACGTAGGAATTAGGACTTGAACGAATTACTGCAAATTATTTTAGATGTTATCTAACTGGGGTGTCATATAGGTTAAAGCTGTAGGAATACTCGAATATTCAAGTAGCTCGAAATTCCATGAACCGATCCGAGAAGTTGGGAAAACTAAGCTACTCGAATGAGTCGAGCAAGTTGAAATTATAAATTATCTCGCTTACGTTTTACTAGAATCACGTAGGAATTAGGACTTGAAAGAATTACTGCAAATTATTTTAGATGTTATCTAATTGGGGTATCATCTAGGTTAGAGCTGTAGGAATACTCGAATATTCAAGTAGCTCGAAATTCCGCGAACCGATCCGAGAAGTTGGAAAAACTAAGCTACTCGAATGAGCTGAGCAAGTTGAAATAATCGAGTATCCAGCTTAAGGATTTACGTTTTACTGGATTCACGTAGGAATTAGGACTTGAACGAATTACTGCAAATTATTTTAGATGTTATCTAACTGGGGTGTCATATAGGTTAAAGCTGTAGGAATACTCGAATATTCAAGTAGCTCGAAATTCCATGAACCGATCCGAGAAGTTGGGAAAACTAAGCTACTCGAATGAGTCGAGCAAGTTGAAATTATAAATTATCTCGCTTACGTTTTACTAGAATCACGTAGGAATTAGGACTTGAAAGAATTACTGCAAATTTATTATATATATAATATATATAATATCTGTAAGCATACATACACCTTCATAATATGTTATTTAACACTAGATTTACGTACATTTCTTGTATATTTATTCCTGATGTACAATTAAAAAATAAAAATAAATTAAAAATTAGAATTAGAATTAAAAATAAATTAAAAATTAGAATTAGAATTAAAAATTGCAGAACTGAGAGAGGAATACATTTGGGAATATTTCTATCGCTCCATCGATAAAAGTTACCAGGAATAATAGTAAAAATTATCAAGAATAATAGTAATTGTTTTTGCAAATTTTGTTCATGAACTTCATGAACCTAGTGTTAAACGTACATAAAGAAAAGTGAAAAAATTCATAGAACTGTATTAAAATATCCTATAAGCTGATTAAAAATATCTGAAATAGTTCAGAAATAGCAGTATTATATATAATTGAAATATAATATATTTTAACCGTTCGATTCTTTCGAGTTGTTCAGTTTTTTCGTGCTCTCGGATCGGATCGGTTATTCGAGTCAAGTATTACACTGTTCGCTTTATTCGAGTATTCGAGTATTCGAACAGCTGTAGTGACAGCATAGGGACATCGTCTAGGTCGCAGTGGCTCAGCTTTACCCTGGCTGCTGTAAATTGCGCCCCTCGTTCCGCTGGCGAACGTCGTTCTCCACGTTTTCCGACCCATCTTCTAAACGTATCTCGACTTCCCTCGCTCGAGGCTACCTCGGTCGCCTAATCCTTTGGTTTCGTTCTAACTTTTCGTCGTTCTCTGGTTCAAATCCTGTTTGTTTTATCACTGTACACAGAGTAATCCGTCTGGTTCGATCGTGTTCTGTTGTTTAACTTATACGGTGTAGCAGTGACCGACATTTCGACAACGTTAACGTACACAGTGACGTTGTTATTTATGTTGGTCGCAAAGGAATTTGAATTTTAAACAAATTATTTGTTGTACATACTTGTGCTTATCTATTCCTGCATGCAGAATTAAATATGGACTGATACCGTGGGATGCAGAATGTCTTTGACATCTTTCAGTGTTGAATTAAATATTTAAACATGCTTTAATTGATTTTTCAATTATCTTAATCGCTAATATTCGAGAATTTGACGGATGAACGTTACACAGATTGAAGAAATATTCTTTGTGAACAGTTAACAAATTTTTCGCGACCTACAAAGTTTCGTTATACAACCCTTCAATTTTTTATGCAACCCCCTTGGAGATCATGGTCATAAATTCACAATAAAAAGTGTTGAAATTGTAGGAGAAAAAGAATCGTCCTTTCGAAGGTAAAAAAATATTAGTAGGTCACACGAGTAAGATGAGCACACAAAAGAACAAGAAAAAAGAAAACAAAAAATATAATAATAAAAAATTCATGAGTTATGAGTTGCGCACCGCTGTAATTGCTGAGTTTTTAAAAAGAAGAAAAAGAGCTATCGAAAAAATCAATAACTTTACAAAAATTATTACCAGTTACGAGTAGGCTGTTTAAGCAATTGTAATAGCCGTACAGTTTTCGATGCTGGTTAGTGAGAAATAAATTGCTCTATGTATTACCCATTATGCTCCATATACATATGCAAACTTTCATTGAAATCAGAATTTCAACGAAAAAGAACGATAATTCTATCGAAATGATATGCCCGAATAAAAAGGAGAACAACGAAAGGATTGAAAGGGTGCCTTGAACAGTGCGATCAGTTTGATTAAAATTCCTGAAAAGCGAGTCCCTTTGCAAGATCAAAAATCAAAGCGTTTCTTATTTGCTTCACGCAGTGTACGAATACTTTTTTGGAGCCACTGTACAATAAGTCGAAGATTTTCTCAGAGATTAATGTCCTTTGTTTTCGACGTCTGTTAAACCATCACGAGTATCTTTTTAACTTCTCAAAAAAGAATTCCCGTCGAGAAAAAAGAATTGCTTCATGTATAACCCATTATGTTCTATACACATGCAAATTTTCATTGAAATCAGAATTTCAGGATTAGGTGAATTTCCTTGAAATGTAGTGTACGAATACTTTTTTGGAGCCACTGTACAATAAGTCGAAGATTTTCTCAGAGATTAATGTCCTTTGTTTTCGACGTCTGTTAAACCATCACGAGTATCTTTTTAACTTCTCAAAAAAGAATTCCCGTCGAGAAAAAAGAATTGCTTCATGTATAACCCATTATGTTCTATACACATGCAAATTTTCATTGAAATCAGAATTTCAGGATTAGGTAAATTACCTTGAAATGTAGTGTACGAATACTTTTTCGAGCCACTGTATGTATTAATAATAATACAGACTGACGATAAAATTGCAGCCAAGACTTTGCCAACACACGAAATTCCACCTACAACGAAAAAGAACGATAATTCTATCGAAATGATATGCCCGAATAAAAAGAACAACGAAAGGGTGCCTTGAACAGTGCGATCAGTTTGATTAAAATTCCTGAAAAGCGAGTCCCATTGGAAAGTTGAAAATCAAAGCGTTTCTTATTTGCTTCACGCAGTGTTCGAATACTTTTTGGAGCCACTGTACAACAAGTCGAAGATTTTCTCAGAGATTAATGTCCCTTGTTTTCCGCGTCCGTTAAACCATCACGAGTATCCTGACGCTGGTTAAACGATAGGATCATTAAACGTTATACTGTTCTGCGATTCCCATAGCAGGGTAAATGGTCCTTATCAAAGGGTATTTACACGAATCGCGGTCTGTAGTGGCCGGAGGCTCGAGTGCACGCACAAAACGTAATTGATGCGAGCACTTGCAATGATTGCAAAGCGTTGCGGTTCAAAGGGGGTGGCATATGAATGGGATTGAAACGAAATTTCGAACTCCTTATATGGCGTTAATGGCTTCCATGCACGCGCATCTCTTACGCGGCTGGCTTCTATTTGCAAAGGACGTCGAACGAGGTTTTAGACGGGAAAGCTATCGCGCTTGGTGGATAGCTCTCGATTTTGAATCCATTCTCCTGGAAATGCATTTTCGAATGAAATACGAGATAAAATTATTCGATGCTTAAGAGTGTTAACTGTTGGAATAATATAGTTACGTATGTTAATAAATTTATTGTTTTGAAATTATTCGATGCTTAAAAGTGTTAACTATTGGAATGATATAGTTAAGTATGTTAATAAAATTATTCGATGCTTAAGGGTATTAACTATTGAAATAATATAGTTAAGTATGTTAATAAATTTATTGTTTTAAAATTATTCAATGCTTAAGGGTATTAGCTATTGAAATAATATAGTTAAGTATGTTAACAATTTTATGCTTTTAAAATTATTCGATGCTTGAGGGTATTAATTATTGGAAAAATATAGTTAAGTATGTTAATAAATTTATTCTTTTAAAATTATTCGATGCTTGAGGGTATTAATTATTGGAATAATATAGTTAAGTATGTTAATAAATTTATTGTTTTAAAATTATTCAGTACTTAAGGATATTAACTATTGGAAAAATATAGATAAGTATGTTAACAAATCTATTTTTTTTTAATTATTCGATGCTTAAAAGTATTAATTATTGGAATGATATAGTTAAGTATGTTAATAAATTTATGTACAGTAGCGGACAAAAATTTAAGACCAAAGAGCCATCGAAAATATATTAGTTAATTTATAAGAAATCTCAGGATAAACAAAATTCGTATTCTGTGTTAATCGATAAATAGTGGTCTATTTCTAATATATAGATAATATTTGAAAACCATAAAACTATGTTTTATATTACACTATTGCCTTAAACTTTTGTCTACTACTGTAGTACAATTTTTAATTTCAAAATTTTTGTTTGAAAGTTTTAGAAAGTGATTATGGTATAAAAGTATTCTTTACAGAATATTAATACTGCTAAGATTATTTTTAACAACATTTTTTATCATTTTGCTAGTAATTATGAGGCGTTAAATTAATAATTATTTTCTGTATTAAAATTAAAGAAAATAGGTAAAAATTGTTTTTAAGCGAGACACCTTCTATGTATAGGATTTAAATATCGAAGTTAATCTTTGTTTAAACATTTTTTCACGAATCTTTTCATCTCTTCTAAAAATAGAGGAAATCATTTCACTAGGAATGTTTATAATCAATCATTCTCCTTGAAAAGAATAAGAATTGATAAAAGTAAATTTAACAATGAATTTGGAATTTTCCCGTGTCTTTGACAAAAGCATAGTCAAATCAGTCTATCCATAATTCATGTTCCCTCGTATGTCGATTTGAAACCATTCCTTTTTATTATGCACGTCGCTCCACCAGAATTCATCGCAAACGCGTATTCTGTTTCAGTCTCCCAAAAATAAACTCCTGTGAACTAGTTTCTTTCCATCATCCTCCCTTCTTCCCGCTCAGCATCTTGTCCTCGTTCACTATCTGTCCCTTCGTTTCTCGAAGTAGTTTCCCAAACAAATATTCCTCGAAAGTATCCATCGTTGAATATCATTGCTAATGATTTGTAATGCTAGCAGTCATATCAGGTTTCAAGTTAATCAATATTTTTTGCGCATTGTTCACGTGAAATATGAAAAATAAAATCACGTTTCGCTTTTGAATTGTGCAGAATGGAAGCAATATGCTTGTAGAATTTGTTTATTCGTTTAATTTATTTTTATGAGCCGATACCCTTTTCAAGTTTATGCAAGTAGTTATTATGCAAATCATTAGTTTTAAATAATAATAATAATAGTAATAATATATTTAGTAATAATAATAATAATAATAATAATGAATTTAATAATAGTAAATTTAATGATAATAATAATAATATCTTTAGTAGTAGTATGGTAATAATATAATAATAATAATATTATAGTAATAATGATAATAATAATAATAATAATCTATTTAGTAGTAGTCTTGGTAATAATAATAATAATATATTTAGTAGTAAGTAGTAGTATAATAAGAGTAATATATATTTAGTAACAATAATAATAATAATAGTAAATTTAATAATAATAATGATATTATTATTATTATGTATTTATATCGTGTAAGGTTTACATTGTTTCCTAAATATGTATGTCGTTTTTTTAATCATGAAAACGTAAGATTCATCCTTAAATAATCCACAATGGTTCAAAAAATTATTTGCGTACTACATTAAGAGAAAATTTACCTAATTCGAATTTCTAATTTCAACAAAACTTATGTATATAGGATAAAGGTCAAAATTAGTCTGCTATTAATTAAATTTTTGTAAGCATCTGTATGAAAAAAGAAACTGAGAAAATCTAAACTTATTTTCAAATTCTTCTTTTTATCAAGAAATTTTCTTCGAATGAAAAATATCGTATTACCTATAAGAACATAATCGATCAGGCATAGAGCAAATCCCTTTAAGGGAGTGGAAATAATTTTCTATTAATTTCAAACTTGATGATCGTCAGCTATCAGCATTTCAATGTACCAAAATAAAAACGAAGTAGCACGTTCTCACGGTTCTTCCTGTTCGCCGCACACGGAATTCCTTCCCGATCCCCTTTAATATTGATCCCCTGTAGAAGATTCCCGCGAAATTGCGGGCATCAGGAGCCCCCGGTCGGCCCTTTGGGGGTTGGCGGAATACAGGAGCTTTGTTTCACTCCCAGAACGAGTAAACTTAAACGACTTGCTTCCCTTTTTTTCACTTACCACCCTGTTGCCACCTCTTCTCCTACAATTTTCGTCCCCAACCGTGTTACACGGCGTGGATACACCTTTACCGTTCATGAATATTCGTGATAACTTGACGCGGTCGGTGTACAGTCGTTGCAAAAATTTTTGTTTTTATATTCAAAGGGAAAGGCTATAAGTTTGCCAACACGTCACAACTGCAATAAGTAGTGGGGCAAACGAAATTTGTTGCGACACATGTACCGTCAACGCCAAAAGTTTGCGTACGTCTGACAAAATTTAAGATATTTCAAGGTGAAAAAAAATTTTTAAATATTCGTCGATTGAAATTGGGTAGTGATAAGATAAAGTAAATAAATGTGGAAAATAATGATTCTGTGGCGGTACCCTGGAAAGCGTCGAAGAAAATAATACTAATTAAAACGGCTGTAGGGAAATGCCTACAGCCGACCAATAAACCTTTTTTACCACTTCATTTTACCTGGGCCTCGAACACCGAGGGTCCGAGCGGGCGACCATTTTTGTCCGCGCGGAGTCCCAGGTTTCCTTCGACAATTTCCAGGGTGCTACCACCTCCACCGAAAGTACAGCCAGCCCTTGGCGGGGGGCTACAGTATATAATGACCATTTTTTGGGAGACACAAAAAAGTACGTCCTCAGTTTTCCAATAAGCGTCAGGCCTATTCATTTATATTTTGTTATTCATATTGTTATCCGTTATTTTGTTTCGTTGAATAAATCGTTATTGTTCTTGTTACTATATTTTGTTATTTCAACGCACTTACCACCTCATTCTTACACATAAACGGTAACAAATTTTAATGTGTTGTATAATTAACTTGCACGTATTAAAGTGGAATTTTATGAATATTCATATTCTGTTAACACTACTCCTACCGACACTTCACGTATACCTATTCCTATCACGATATTCCCACGTAAGACAGACTACAAATTTTTTTCAAATAATAAACAATGAAGAAAAAAGTGAATATTGATAAAATTGAATAATGTATTATAAGTATATTTGAGGAAAAGTCTAAAGTTTAAAGGCGATTCAATTACATTGTATGTAAGAAATTCTAATCGAACTTTTAAAAATGGTCATTTAACCGGTTGTGGTAGGAATAGTGTTAAACACATTAAGATACAGAGAACATAAATAGAAATTTATTTTATTTCTTCAATATTATATTATAATATACATCCTCAACATTTTGTACATTTTGTCCGTTTCTCATGAATGCAAAAAAATCCACATTTGTATTCAGAATACTTTTCCATGGCTTTCATAAAATACCAGACAACAGTATAACGTTGTATATGTAATGTCAAAGAGTAGCATGATTTTCACTGTATTCTTTCCAAAGAAAAGATTATGGGACACAATAGACTTCGTCCCTTTGTTGTTCAATAAAATCCGTGAAATACTATACTTGAGTAGAAATTTTTTGAATATTCTTGCCGTGACGTGAACAGCAACGCAGAAAAATACTTGAGGAGGAAAGTGGAAAATGGCTGGGAATCAGATCGCGTTTAGTATAGCGGTAAAAAGGAGCTGGGCCGGGCTGTAAATCAGGATGAGCACCTACCAGCCACTCGAGATCAGATTTCGTTGAAAATGTGCAAATTGAAACGTGATTGTCTTCGAATTATCCCATAACGTTCGCCACCCCTCTCTCTCTCTCTCTCTCTCTCTCTCTCTCTCTCTCTCGAGGTTCTCAAGAAAATTTCTAACTCTGCGTGAAATTTCTATTAAGAGTACAGTACCGGGCAAAATTACGAGACTGCTGAAATTCAACGGCTCAATTTTTATTCAAAGAATTCAAGTGTAAAATATTAGGTACTTGAAGCGAAAAATTGTATTTAATTCTATTTAATGGTAGATTCATAAATATTCGTCTCACAGACCAAAGTGCAAGATACAATAAACACTTGAAATTTTTAAAATGAAAGGAATAGAAAGATGAATTTCGATTACTCAGAATGAACTATTGTGTTCATTTTTATTTCAGAATATTAACGATTAATTAACAACTTTTCAGATTTTAGGTGTTAAAGATTTATTTCTCTAGTATTATACCACCTTTTGTATAAATTCCGTGCAATTTCTGGGAAATAGAGCATAAGCATTAACCAGTAATCTATCAATTCTGTCGTTCGATCAATTTGATACCTAGAACAATTCGCAATATTAATTTCTTCATTAACACTATAACTACCGAAACCAGTCAAAATGACCAATTTGTCATTTTTAATGGAAACTTTGTAGATTTATTGTGATACCTACACCTTTGGAAATTTACTGTGATTTTTATTGTAATCATTACGGTTTGTTTCCCTTGTATTAGGTATTTTTTAAATATAATTTTCAATTAATTAGTAACCTACTAATTCTGTCGTACAATTAATTTGACACCTGGAACAATTCGCAATATCAATTTCTTCATTAACTCTCTAACTACCAAAACCAGTCAAAATGACCAATTTGTCATTTTTCATGGAATCTTTGTAGGATTTATTGTGATACCTACACCTTTGGAAATTTGCTGTGATTTTTATTGTAATCATTACAGTTTGTTTCTCTTGTATTAGGTATTTTTTAAATATAGTTTTCAGTTAACCAGTAACCTACCAACTCCCTCGTTCGATCTATTTAATACTTAGAAAAACTCGCAATATTAATTTCTTCATTAACGCTATAACTACCAAAACCAGTAAAATGACCAATTTGTAATTTTTAATGGAAACTTTGTAAATTTATTGTGATACCTACACCTTTGGAAATTTATTTTAATATTTACTGTAATCATTACAGTTTGTTTTCCTAGTATTAGGTATTTTTTAAATATAGTTTTCAATTAACCAGTAACCTACCAATTCTGTCATTCTCTCAATTTGATACCTAGAACAATTCGCAATATCAATTTCTTTATTAACACTATAACTACCAAAACCAGTCAAAATGACCAATTTGTCATTTTTAATGGAAACTTTGTAAATTTATTGTGATACCTACACCTTCGGAAATTTACTGTGATTTTTACTGTGATCATTACGATTTGTTTCCCTAGTATTAGGTATTTTTTAAATATAATTTTCAATTTAATTTCTTCGTCACAAATAAGTAAGCAAACCTTCACTGCACAAGGCGAATGATTAAAATCGTGAAAATTTCGAGATCGATACACTGATCTCGGATCTATACCGATACAAATAGGTTTTAATCGGTGTAGTTGCTTCAATTTCGTCGAAACTCGTTTCAAAGCGTTACTTGTCCTAAACATTTGCAATTTATTTATTTTTTTTCCCGTACATATTTTCGATTTTCGTGACAGTGTCTGCAAAAAGAGTGCGTCGAGTTCGTTAGTCGTTCGCATTGAAAAAGTTTCGTAGGTTTCTGAAGGGCTAATGAGGTTTCGCGAAACTATTAGACGAAAATCGATACATGATGCTTTTTCATAATCATGGGGGGAAAACAAGATTGACGTGATCGTTACGCGAACGTTATACGGGACAGTAGATGCTCGAGACATTGACGAGGCACTCTTGAAGCCAACGTGGTTGTTCCCTCGTCTTGCTCGTAAAGTAATTAAATTAACCCTTTGCGTTCGAGGGATGACTGTTTAGTCAGCAACTAATAGTTTCGCAAATTTTCAAACTTCGATTAGTTTGTTTATTAGTCAGGCTCAGAGGTTAAATATGTAAATGTATGTAAATTTTAGTATATCACTTAACTAAATTAAATGTCGTTTAATATAGGCGAATATTATTAAATATTTCCAATTTCAAAATTTTAGAATTTAGTATCGTTAATACAACAATTTTAATCAAGGAGAAAAATTATTTAAAAAATAATTAGAAGAAATTGCACTGGTAATTAACAATTTGGAACATAAAAAATGAAAGTAAATTTAATGATAATTATTACTTTAAATATAGTGGAAAATTATTAGAGAAATTAAAGGAGATATTTTGTTAGCTGACAGTTTCATATATAACAGAAAATCGTTAAAAAAAATTAGGGTGAAATATATTGATTCAATGCCATCCATAGATCATTCATTAATGATTTGAATGCAATTAAAAATTATATAGGAAACGAAGAAATTTTAATCATAATTTTAATCATTTTTCCTAAATAGAGAAAGTTACTTCTATGATTTAAGAAACACCCGATATTTCACCGAAACCGAAAGATAAAAATAAACGTCAATAAAAAGCGAATCAATGTTCTCGCTGTTTCATACAATTGGATAATGGTTCCTCTTTTTTTTTTTCAATTTACCGTAACCATCTACCTGGAAAGTGGCCCAGACAAAATTAGACTGAAATACATGAATTTAATGCCATCCATAGATCATTCATTAATGATTTGAATGCAATTAAAAATTATATAGGAAACGAAGAAATTTTAATCATAATTTTAATCATTTTTCCTAAATATAGAAAGTTACTCAAATAATTTAAGAAACACTCAATTTTTCACCAAAAAATCCTAATCATAATCATTTTTCCTAAATAGGGAAAGTTACTTCTATGATTTAAGAAACACCCAATTTTTCACCAAACCGAAGGATAAAAATAAACGTCAATAAAAAGCGAATCAATGTTCTCGCTGTTTCATACAATTGGATAATGGTTCCTCTTTTTTTTTTTCAATTTACCGTAAGCGCCTCCCTGGAAAGGTGGCCAGATAAAATCCTTCGGGGAACATAACAGAAAATAGAATTGAGTTCCTCTCCCTTTTCGACGGCGAAAAAGTGCTATCGTTCAATATCGTCTCGCGACGGCGGATGGAAGACGAGATTTACGTTTCGTCGGGTAACCCGAGAGCATCAGAGAAATAATAGACGAAAATGAAGTACAGGGGTGGTGTGGCGTCAGGCAAATTTCAGGGCGGTGAGAAAAGTTTCGCGGGCGGAGAGTTCGCCATCTTGATCATTCCTTAACCCTTTGACTGCTACGGGCGCATATATGCGCCCAGCACAAGCCATCGATATAGACTATGGGCGCACATGTGCGCTCGGCGACGGCTTTGATCATTTACTGCTATCTTACTGAATTTGTCAAGAAATTATTTTATCATATCCGTGTAACACTCAGAAACTACATACCTTGTTGCTTATCAACAAGAAAAACCGAAATCTCGTTTATTTCGTCAGTTTTCCCTATATCTTAAATTCGTTTCATCTGTTCATCTGCCATTTGACAAAAGTTATGTGTGGTTTGGAGTTCGTTTTGTACATTTCATTTTATATATTTTATAATACATTATAATTATCAAATTATGGCGTTTTAAAACTTTACCCTTGACGAATAAATAATATATATTGAAGATAAAAAATATTTAAAAAATTGAAAAATATTAATTTTGGAGTGGATAAAGTAACAGTAATTTGATTCTGTACAATATTACAATTGAATACACCGCCGAACAGATTCAGATTGCGTGAAAAAGTATTCAGTCCCCAGCGACAGTTAGTGCCGGCTGCACGCCGTCGACGCGAAGCGTTTCGGCTCAGAGTCTTCCGCAGTCAAAGGGTTAAAACGCAAAACTATCGCGGATGTTGGCAATAATATCTGAAAACCTCGTAAATGTTGTGATTAAATCCGACTGCCTTGCAAATTTTTGACAGAATCGTGAAGATTAGGAAAGTATTGCGACAAAGCGTAAGAATTCCAAAAATATTTAAATCTACAGTGAACGTATTACAGACATTAGAACAAGACTTGAGTGTTACAGATATTAAAATAAAACATGTTGACAAGTGTGCCGACAAAACATAAAAATTTAGTAAATAATGCAAAAAAATAGGGAAATCTACAAATATTGAATGCAAAATGCAAATATTCTAGTTATTGAAATAAAACGTAATATATCACGAATATTGCAATGAAGCATGAAAATTCATTTCATGCAAGCATTGAGAGTGGTAGCCAGAAATGTCGGTATATGTAGCAAAAATGCGAGGATTTCGTAAATATTGCAACAAAACGCGAGAATCTCGTAAACAGCACTGACTCTGAACTCCTTCATCTCGGGCTCGATGTTGAAGTTCGGTCCACGAAGGAAGTTCATCGAGTTCTTGGCGGCCTCTTCCTTGCCGATCTGTATGTAATACAGAGGACTTTCTGGCATAAATATCATGATACAACCGAAGATGATGGGTGCAATGCCGCAGAGGATCGACGTCGAGACGATGCTGTTAGTGTAGCCGCAGCAGAAGGCGTACATGATTCCGATCACGATCAACAATTGAAAGAAGACGCCCAAAGTACCTACATAAGTGTCACACATATGTAACAATTCGCCTCTTATTTTCTAGAATTAATTAGACCTCAACACGTCTTTTGACTCGTGAAGTATAAGGATGAATTAGAAATTATCTTGAAGATGGGAATCATTTTTCTCGCATGATGGAAACGCAGTTTGGCTGTACCAAACTAGCTCATTTATTCTGTGATATTATACTTCAGCTTAATTTTATTCTCATTTTAACGATTCAATATGATACCCTTACGAAAGGCACGATGATTCAAAAACATTCGAATTCGTCTTTCTGAAAATCAGAGCTGGATAAAATGTACAAAGAAAATATTTCAAGTACTAATTTAAATAAAAATTCTTCACGATTCAAACAAAAAGTAAGATTTAAGAGGAATAAAACATTTTACTCTGAAAAGTACACATATTGCCTAAAATAAAATACTTATTTTACTATTTACCAATTAAAATAGTATTTCATCTAGCTCTGCTGGGAATTACAACCATTTAATTAATCATTTAATAAATAAGTGGTATATAATTACATATCTTCACCTTCTCTTCGTTTCGACAAGAAAAAAAGCGGCCGTAATAAAACTAAATTAATATTATACATAAAAGCCATCGACTATACTGGTAACATTACCCAACGCGTTATGAGCCTATTAGATACAAGCCAACCAACGTTACCGATTAACGCAGCAAAGAGAGAAATAATTTCCACGCTGAACTTTCCGTTTAAGCCATTGGGTGGGTATTCTCATTGTAAAATGAAGAATTTTTAAACAATTTTAATCATGGTTTTGTACTATTGAAAAATTGTAAGGCTTACGTAAGTCAAAAACCCTATTATTTAACCCTTTGCGCTCGAGAGGTGACTCTTAGTCATCAAATGATAGTATCGCAAATTTTCAGATTTTAGTTAGTTGGTTTATGAGTCAGACTTGGATATATGTAAATTGTGGTATAGAGCTTAACTAAACTAAACAAAGTTTACTCTAAGCAGATCTTAGTAAATATTTCGAATTTGAAAATTTTTGAAGTTAGTATCATTAGACGACTAACAATCACTTCTCAAGCACAAAGAGTTAATTGTAAAAGTTTGGGTCGTATAGGCCCCACGTGGTCTAAATGGAAAGTCTTTAAAAAACGATTCGGCACGGAACGTATTAACCCCTTAACGTATAGATTTTTTGAAAAAACTGGCCAAAAGAAATTGATTTTTTTTTTATGTTAAAAAACACTTTAGAACATTGTCTTGGTAAAAAAATAAATAAAACATAAAATTGATCAAAATTCTTATTTTAATTTTGAATTTTAATCCACATCGCAGAAAAGAGCTGTAAATATTGTAATGTTACACGTACATCGACTTTTTTATCTTTCTTTTCGAATTGCGAAACGATTTTTTTTCTTAGCTTTCACATTGTTATTTTGAATTCTCGATTATATTCGAGTGTGAAAAATTATAGCAGCGTAAAATACAACGTCGCTCGAATTATCTTGAGTGTGCACAGTTTGGCCTGTTTAGCGCATTCAAATTAACTCGAGCGCACAAGTTAAGGGGTTAAATTCATCCTCGTAGATACTTCAGTGATTTCCCTCCACGCTTCCTCGTACCTCTGATCTGCTTTTCAGAGATCTCCGCGGAATACATGGGCGCCGCCACGCAAAACATGCCGCCGCACGCACCGGTCAGCAGCCTTCCAAAAGCAATGAGCGGCAACAAGGACACCCCCGCGATGATGCAGATCCAGCCGACCATAAACGGGGGCACCAGCACCAACATCAGCCACTTGCGACCGATCTTGTCGATCAACAAGGGCACGACGGGCATCCCAAGGGCCGCGCCGAATGGGAACACGGATGCGATCACGTTCACCGAGAACGGGTCGTACTTGTAGTCGTCCTTCAGGAGTTCGACGCACGGCGCGCTCCATCCGAGACCGCAACCCAGACAAAATCCTCCCGTGCATGCTGCACAAAATCGTATCTACTGAATTTCCCCTACGATCATTCCTCAGCATCGCCTCTTTGACTCCTTTCACAGGAAGGTTCAGTGCAGAGCTGGAAAGATTGCGTCTGAAAGAGAACTAGAGCAAGGCTGGCTAACGTCTTTAGGTCGTGAGCCACGTTCACACCATGAGTCCACCGATTGTCCATTTGATGCGTCTTGTACGTAGATTCGCGTAGAGTAGAGAAACAACTTGAAATTGTCTTTTCACGTTTTATGAAACACGAGTGTGAGTGATTTCTAATGTGAAATAGTGAGGAATAGCTAAGAAGCAGACAAATGGGGGAAAAGTCATAAGCTTGTCAGCTCTGAACTAGAGGATCTAGGTTTGGTCAGTGGGTATAGTCCCTTGTCTGATCTCACACGCATTTTTGGCTGTAGAGTACTGTTGGCCAAAGCCAACACAACTACTAACAGATCGCAAGACGTGAGGAATAAATGAGATGCATTGAGACAGAGAGAGATAGTATGATAAACTACTATGTGATTGAATGTGTAGGCCCGAGGTGACAGGGAAAAGTAAGTTCGGACGGAGATAGCGACAGAACTTGGCTGTCCTTCAGCGAATTCCAGATGCAATCTTTCCAGCTCTGCACTATACTCGTATCGCGATACGCTACGATGTATACCGACCGTATACACTACCGTTCAAAAGTTCGGAAGCACCTTTTGATTTATATCCCTGTTGAATCCCTAGCTAACTTCTTTACATGTAAACTGGAAATTTACAGCGCACGTGCCGATAACAATTTTACATACTTTTGCATATGTTTGTGTGAGTTTTAGTTCTCATGAATGAGAGAGAGTGAATTTGATGAGTGCGAGTCCCTTGTTTAGTGTACCGTGAAATAGTTTATGGTATATATGTTCTAAAACGAGTGTCCTATCTTGTATATATTGTGTTATGTACGTACGTTGTGTCCGGAATAGAGTTGAGTTCTAAGTGGCAATATTAACCCTTTTAGTGCCAGGCATTTTATGGAGTACATGCGAAGAATGCCACGGGCCGATTTGATATGCGCGCTTATATGAATAGCTTTATAAGGAACAAAATTCCGAACGTTGGAACTTTTTTCCCCTGTAATCAACAGTGAGGATAGGGCTCCGTCGAAAATATTTCGTTACACCTACAGCAAATTTTTCAGTAAGCAGTTTGGATATAAATTTTCGGTTTCTGCGAATCGGTCGATTTATATGCTCGCTGGCACTAAAAGGGTTAA